>VCNE01006557.1:0-18822 GCA_009869805.1 Oncopodura yosiiana
TGTCAATTGCACAATTTATATATCTGCTAATGAGGTTGTATTAGGTCAGTATGAAAATGAATAAACTTGTCAATTAATTGATGATATCTCAATACAAAAAAAGAAGAAAAAGATTAATTACTTATTTTCTTGAATGTTGAAATTTATTATTACTTATTTTATTGCACAGTGAAAATTAATCCGCAATTCCCGAAAGCTAATCCTCAATTGTGCAAAGAGTGGTCGCTGAAATGCAAGAGAGCTGATACTGTAAATCTTCAACATGCTAGAATTTGTTCAGCCCATTTCACTTCAAATGATTATGAGAGAAATGTCACAAGAGAGTTATTACAATTACCAACTAGAAAGCGTCTCAAAATTGATGCAATTCCATCAGTTTTTCCAAATAGAGACAAGAATTTCAAAGAGGACCAAAGCAAGAGAGTTGAAAGAATGGCTAAAAGGAAGTTAGATGAATATTTAGGTAGCTTGTGCATTAAAATATATCTCAAAAACAAGTACAAGCTTTATCCTTACGTAGTATTAGTTTAGTACATTTTTTAAAGTAATTTAATGTTGTATGTGCTAAATTAAACCTAAAAACTGTGTAAAACTAAGTCTTTCCATGTTATTAGCATTAGAGCATATTTCATTTGACTCCACAGCAATTTTGCAAATCTAGCATGGTTACCATTTGCCGAACCTAATATGTATTTATAATCCTTGAAATCATACGACCAAGCAATGCAATGTCATCAAAAAGTTCACCCCATTTCATACTTTTTTCGATGAACTGACTCATTCAAGATGTTCAATTGTAACGAGACTGAAACAGATGAAAATAATTCATCAAATAATAGTAATGAGAATAATAATGTCAGACTTCCATCTTCAATTAGATATTATTTAGATAATTTGAAAGCAAAAGACACTGAGTTAATATGTAGTGAAACACAGTCATCAAGAATTGCTTTAGCACTTTCACCTGAAGATATTGCAGCAATTGATTATAGAACTAGAGAAGGAACAGTTTCAAATCTTAAAGCTTTAGCAATAAGTTTTGGTTCAAAAGGAGCAAAAGAAGAATTAATTTTATATCTACATCATATAATTCGTTATGATCCTCCACTTCAAAGTGTGATATGTAAACAACTAATTGATTTAGTAGATATGATTGGTGGTCCAAATGAAGCGTATCGTTTACTACCTCTTTTAGAAGAACTAGCAACTTTACATAGTGATGTTTCTAAAGAAGCAGTAACTCAATTAAAGAAATTGGGGAAAATACTGCCTAAAAGAGAAATAGCTTCAAGATTTTTTCCTATGATTCAGCGTCTAGCTGCTTCTGCTAGTCTATTACCAGATTCTGTTGAATCATCCATTGAATTACTTCCCATATGTTTATCAAGAATTGGTCTTATAGAGAAATACAAAATTTATGATCTTTTAAATTGTTGGACATGCGATGATAGAATAAATGTACAACAAGCATTAGCAAGGAATCTAGGACAATTTTGGTTGACATTAGATGAATCTGATCATCCAAGAATTTTAGAAATGTACATGATGGTAGCACAAGAAGAAGAAAACAATGATGAAATACAAACTGCTCTTGTTCGCTCAACAATGACATTACTAGGTGTAGCATCAATTGAAGCAAGAAAAAATATCTTAGTTCCAGTTTTTGAAAGATTATTAAAACATAGTTGGCGTACTCGTGAAGTGATTGCTCATCAATGTCCAGTTCTTTTAAAAATTGTTGGAATGAATAGTGAAATAGGAAAAGAATTTGTAATTCCATTATTATCTCATTTAATGGATGACAATGAAGAATTTGTTTATATGATGGCAATTAAGAAAATGATTGAAATATTCAAAACTCATTTAAAGCTTGAATGTCATCAAGCTGACGTACTAACTGATGCACTACTTCCTAAATTAGGAAAAATGATAAAAACAAATGATGCTTCATGTCTTAATGCTTTTCATTTTCTTATGCAATTAGTTAAAGTATGTGGAGCTGGAATTACTGATGAATTATTACTTCCATTAATAATCAAATGTTTAAGAAATAATAAATCATCAACTGTTCAACTAGCAGTTTTGGATGGAATACCACTATTAGTTAAAATTATTGGATTTCAAAGCATTAAACACAGAATTCTTCCTGTAATAATTAAAGAAGCTATTAAAGAAAATTCTCATTATCGTCTTCGTCTTACAGTACTACAAATGTTTCCAATTCTATGTCGACAATTAACTGAAGAACAATTTACATATAAATTCAAATCATATTTTCAATCAGGACTTAGAGATCCAGTAGCATCTGTTCGACTAGCAGCAATTGAAGCATTAAAAACAATGGTTAAATCATATTCATTGGAATGGATTCAAACTACAATAATTCCTTTAATTGTTCCATTAGCTAATGAACCATTTTACAAATTAAGAATTATTTGTGTATTAGCAATTGGAGCATTAATTAAGTTAAAGAAGGAACTTTTAAAATCAACTTTTCTTCCAACACTAACAACATTAGCTTATGACAAAATTTCTAATGTTCGTCAAAATGCTGCAGAAGTATTTAAAAATATTGTCTATACTTTTGACAAAGAATATGTTTTCAGTGTTATTCGTCCATTAATAGTTGAACTTAAAAATGAGAAAGATTTTGATGTTCGAATTTTATATCAAGAAGCATATAAAATATTAGATCCAAATTATATTGCAGATTATGCTGATTATGTTGGTCCATGGGAGCTTAAGCCTTGGTTTCCTGATATAAATATTGTTCGTGAGTTGGATGCAATGTGGAGAGCTCATGATAAAGGAATGTCAAAAAAACAAGCTAAATCAGCATTGGCAAAACATCGAAGATACATAAAAAAATTTAGTCCATGGTGTCAAAAAGCATATATTCGTGAAATGACATTAGATTTAGGATCACAAGATGAAGAAAGAAAAAGAAAGAAATCAAGTAAAAGAAAAAGTACAATTACTACTGAAAAACATCATCATCGTCATCATACAAATGTTAAAGAAAAAGGATTAAAGTATCATCAACATTTTCTAGACATTGAGTCAAAATGTGATCTTAAGAAAGATGACGAAAATCGACAACAATCTGTTACATTTTTAATGAAAGCTAAAAGTCAACAGTTACAACAACAGAAAGAAGCTAAAGAAGAAGAGCAACAACAATATGAGCATGAAGAAATTAAATCATCTGGAGTGGAACTTAAAGTATTTGATTAATAATAATATCTATATATTATAATGTGACCTACATTTTTTATGGAAATCAATACAATGTCACTTGTTAGTAATAAAACACACCATCTGATATTGTAATAAATACTCTTATTGTAGTAAAAACTTAAAATTATACAATTGCATATTCCTCTTCTTCTTCTTCTTCTTGTGCTTTTTTAAAGCCAAAGTTGTCTAATATGGTTTCCATAAAATTATTGCTTCTACCTTCTCTTCTTCTAGTCATATTGGCTGCAACATCTTCAGGACATGATAAAGGTGGAATAACTTGATCAGCCGCACCAGCTGCATTACACTGAACAAAGCAAACAAAACCTTTGCCAGTATCACGATAATTAGTTTTGAATCGAACTATTAATGAATCTGTGCCAGCTCTAAATGTCCCTTGTGTTTTTGGTGTTGTTGTTCCACAGAATCTATATGAGACATAGAGTTCGTTGTACGATATAATAATCTCATTAGAATATATTTATTATGTATATGTGACTTACTTTTGACTAAAATAGAATTTGTCACTTAGTTTTAGAAAGTCTTCTATACAATCATGTGAAGTTGGAATATCAAAACAAGGGCATGTAATGGCTAATGCACATTGTGCTGCCTAAAGTTAAAAAGTAGACAAATTATAGCAGTTATAAATTATAACACTTTTTGTAAAAGATGACTTACAGTAAACTTCCACATGCAAGCATCATTATTATAATAGTTTCCAGCACCAAAATTATTACTCTGAATTTGAACAAAATCTCCAGCTTTTAAACGTTGTTGACCACAACCAATTATTCCTGGATTATAAATAATAATAAAGTATCAAAAGTTGGATCAGATGACGAGATTATGTATTATGAATTTGTTATAAATGCTTACGTACCAGGCAAAATATTATCTTGTCGTGGTTGTCTTACTCCTTTACCTGTCTCAAAAGTGTCATAAGTCTCTGAGCCATTGACAGGAAAAAAGACTTGCAGAGACTTTGATTCTACGAGACTCTAAAATATTTTGAAAACTTTTAGTAAAGTACTTACATATACATATTCTAGTAATAAGTGTGCACCTGAATTGTAAGAAAACTAAAGAGTAACCAAAATAGTCTTTTGTTGGACATATTGCAAAAATAATAACAAAATGAGAGACACTAACAAGAGAACACTAATGAACTGACATGTAAACTCACATTATGTGAACAGTGTAACTGGACTCTAGATGCTTTCTATCCAATGGTAATGAGCATCTGTGTTTTATTAGGTTAATGTTCCATTCTTTTTCAGCTACAGCTAATTACATTAAGTATAGACGTCGTATGTAAAATGATACGTGTTTCATACGGCGTATTCATCACATCATCATATTCTTCCTTCCTGATTTACATGGAGAACAAAGTTGTTATAAACTTCATGATGAAAAAATATATAGATTATGTATAACCTGTAGAATGCCGCCGCTCTTCGAATCAAGGTCATTAGGAAACTTGGTGATGGTGTAATTAGGCTAAATAAGCATCTTCATTTTCCAGTCAAATGAAGTATATCACTATAATGCGTATTAAGTCAAGCGATACGTGACATTTTACTACAAGTCATCATTTCACATCTCCAAAACTCAAGCATTAAGAATCATCACATTTTATACATTACACTCGTTTTGGCCTACATTTAATAATATCTTACACAGGTGTACAAAAGGTGTGTTTATACCAAAATATATATATGTATACACATGTTTGTTGATGTGTTATACTTACCTATCTACAATAACAAAATCGCGTTATACACAAACTGAGCTGTGTATTTAATAATCTGCCAAATACTTTCCATTATCTTAAAAAAGTGAGAGATACCAAGTGCTAAGTACAATACAAGTGACAATTATTATTTTTACTTGTGTGTCTGATTTACTTTTATCAAATCAAAACGAGTGTCATCATCATAATATGACATAAATGATATAGTCTTGTGCCTTATGCCTGCCTATTGGGTTTGGTTTTTGTGCCGGTTTTTGTTATACCCACTGAATTAACATTTGAGGTATGTAACTATATTCACTCTATTACACTGTCCTTGTGTAAGTTTCAATTAGTAGACACTGATTGCATCACAGTACTACTACTCCAACACAATAAGTTTTCATATGAAATAACCTTGTAAAAATTCGTATTCCAAATCATTTGACGTTATGTAGTACTTTTTATATTGTAAAGTATAATAGTAAAGTGATGTGATGATGAGTCAGTTAGTTATAGTCAGTTAAAGATAGTAGAAGGATTCGTATAATTTTGTATATAAACCATTACGATTCTTGATTTGATATTTCAGTTTGACTAAATGTGAACGACGATATGGTTCGTAAAGGAAGTTTTAAGAGCCCTGCTGCTTCTACCAGTAAGGCAAATGTCACTAACAAATCTAAGACGGCGACAACACCAACAACTCCTAAGAAAAGGAAATTAGAAGATACCAACACAAGTGTTGCTAATGATGGTCTACGCTCATCAAAAAGATCTCGTGCTCAATACATTCCTTATCAAGCTCTTGATAATCAATTGTTAAAATTACTTGAAGGAACTAGTACATCAACACCAGCAGCTACCACTCCTTCTACATCAGTAACTGCAAAAAGCAAAAAAAGTGATGTACAACAATCTAAAACTAAGAAAGTTGAGCCACCTACAAAAAAGAAAGAACTGCCATCAAAAGCAAAGACATCTAAAGTGAGTGTCAAATCTGTCAAAAGTGTAGCACTACCAAAGAAATCAACAGTAGAAGCTACTAAAAAATCAACTACGAAAGATTCCAAAGTAGATGTTAAAAAACCAAAAGCTACAAAAGAAACTAAAACTACTGTAGAGAAAAAGAAAGATGATAAAGCAGGAGTTGTTGTTAAGAAAAAGGAAGAAACTGTCGCTTCTAAGAAGAAGACGACGACGGCAAAAACTTTACCACCAACAACAACAACTCCAAAGTTCAAAGATTCTAAAACAGAAGAAAAGCCTAAAGTAAAAAAACCAAAAAGTCAACAGCAGCAAACTTCTTCGTCTTCTTCAGCAACAGTAGGAGCAACAAGTACAACTAGTTTTGATGACATATTTGATTCTGTTATTAAAAGTGAAGCTCCATTAAAACCTCTAGCTCCAAAACCTAAGAAGAAGAAGCAACCTACTATTACAACTTCTGCTAGTAGCAATAAAGATGGTCTTGATGACATTTTTGATAGTGTCATTGCTAGTTCATCAGCAAAATCACCAGAATTAAAGCCTTTGATGAAACCATTATCATTTCTTAAAGGAGATAATGTAGAAGATGTAATTGATACTGTTGTCCAAAGAGTATTGGGAGCAAATGTTCCTTCTAGTAGTACTAGTAGTTCAACTAACATTATTAAACCAAAAACCAAATTTTTACAACAGCAGCAACAGCAACAAGCTAAACTTGATGAATTTAAGGCAGCTATACTTAAGAAACGTTCCAAAGAAAAATTAAATCCAAAGACCAATGTTAAAATATGGAATGTTGATCCAACATTTATGTCATATGAGCGTAAGTTATATCTTTATATGATATGTTAGTACTAACTAAAAAATAATATGAAATTAATAAGTTCTTCTATTAAACTTTTTAGCAATTCCTTTAATATCTACATTGGCAAATTCTCGCTTACTAATTCGTGCAGTTCGTCTCAATGATAATAGATTATTGGCTGACATTCTTAAAAAACCTGGAAATATGTGTACTTTAACTGCCAAGCAAGGAGTTGATATGCCAAATTCAACAGCAATTCATTATGCAATTCGTTCTGAAAATATTGAAGCTATTTCATTACTATTAGATGACAAACTAACATCATCATCATCAACAACAAAAGCAAATGAAACTAATAAAGGTTTTGGTCCATTTCCTGATGTAATGTTGAAAGCAGAGTCAACAGGTCATGGTTCAAGAATGATGTTTGGTCATGCTTTAGCTCAAGTTTCAGTAGCAAGAGGAGCACAAGAAGGAAATTCAGCATTTTTAAAAACAGATTATGTCCATTATGGACCTGAAATTTATTTTAATGATATTGTTGAGCCAACATTAGAAGCTAATGTACAATTTAGTACTATTGAAGAAATTTGTAAACTTTTTAGTAAAAAAAATGACAATATGGATTATCATTTGACAGAATTTATTCAAAATTTTGATACAGCAGCTAAAGCTGGTCATCGAAGATTAGTAGCAGAAATTATTAGAGAAGGTATTAAAAGAGATGGCTTTGGATTTAATAAATTACATGAAGAAGCTGTAAGTAACATTACGGGTCCATTTAGTCCATTCAAATCAGTTTCTGTGATAAAGAAAACTATTTATGGTGGTCGTATTACTCCAATCCATTTGGCTGCAATTAATCCAAATCCATTATATTTATCGACATTATTAGCTTCGCGTCCAGAATATCAAATTCAAGATTCTTCAGGCTGGCAAGTAAGTCTACTACTAAACCTTTTTTAGATCAGCAAAATATATGTCTCTTTATATATATTCTGTAATTACTTGTATAGGTAATTCATTATGCAAGTGTCTGTGAAGGCAAAGGACCATTAGAATTTTTACTAAGCCGTGGTGCTTCACCACTTGTAAATGACAAAGATGGAAATACATGCCTTCATCATGCTTCAAGAACAGGACGTTATGAAAATGTTGTTATTTTATTAAATCATGATAGAAAAAGTCGTCCACAACCACAACAATCAACAACAACTGCAGGAACAACCAATTCAGAGGAAGAAAAATTTGATATCGGAGAAACAATTTTAGGAAAACTAAATAAACTTGGTCAAAATGCCTTACATGTTGCTTGTACTTATGGACATGTCGAAATTGCTAAAATCTTGATTGAAAATGGAATAGATATTGATAAACCAACTCCTTCCAAATATGAAAAACTTACACCATTAATGATTGCATGTCAACAAGGACATTTAGAACTTGTTAAAGCTTTAATTGAATATGGAGCTAAAGTTGAATTACCAGATAGAAGAAAGCGAACAGCAATTGTTCATGCAGTAATTAATGGTCATGCACATATTGTCTCTTATTTATTGGTTTTGGGAGTTAAAGATACTGTAAAAGATAGTTCTGGAAATTCATTAATACATTATTGTGCAGCTTATGGATGGTATTTTATTTCGAAATTACTTATTGAATGTGGATGTCCAGCTAATGAACAAAATAATTGGAAAATGACACCAGTTTCAGTTGCTTTTATGAAAGGTTAGTTTATGACTATAAATCATACATAATTCAGTGATTATAACTCTATAATAATATTATCTCTTTTTAGGACATATGGGTCTTGTTGAGTATTTGATTAAAGTTGCTGGTTCTGTAAATATTAATTCAGTTGTTGATGATTCTACTGGAAGAACTTTGCTACATGAAACTTGTTCAGAACCACCAACTAATGACAGCCTTTTAGCAAGACTTAAATTTTTATTGGAGGATCATAAAGCTAATAGTAATGCATTAGATTTTGATCATAACAATGCTGTAAGTTTTGAATATTGTAAAATTACACATATTTAAACATTTTACTAAAAATAAATTTCTTTTTTCAGCTTCATTATCTTGTCTTAGCTGAAAGTCGTTTGATTGAGAATGAGACATCTTATCAAAAATATGAAGGGACAGAAAAACAAAAATTTATTATTGCTGGAGCTAAATTACTTATTGATCTCAAATGTGATCCTAACCAATTAAATACACGCAAAATTTCACCAATAGCTTTAGCAGCTAAATTTGGCTGTTTGACTCTTTTACAAAACTTTTTAGATTGGGGATGTAGTTTTTCAGCAGTTGAAGATCAAAATAATGATACTTTTCTTCATGAATTAGCTCGTCAATGTGACAAGGATAGTGTCCATAAATTTTATAGTCATTGTGACAAAATTATTCCTGTGATGAAAAATATGATCAATATTCATAATAAGGATGGCTACACTCCACTACTACTTTTATTATCTACTGCTGCTACTGTTCAAAAAAAGATTGAAAATGGAAGTAATGGAAATAGTAAAATTGTCAAATTTGTCAGTTTTATGGTAAAAACTTTATTAGCTGATGTCAATGCTAAAATTAAAGATGATAAAACAGAGGATTCAGTTTTACATTTAGCATGTAAACTTTTCAAACCAAAAAGTATTTTGGGTAAGTATAATAATTAGAATATCATAAGCATCTGAATATTAAGGCTAGTTTTTTTTGTTTTCTTCTAGATATCTTAATTGGTGCAAAAGCTGAAGTTGATATTTGTAATAAGGAAATGTTGACACCATTAGCTGTTGCAATTACAACAAGACAAGATGAAAATGCTGCCAAATGTTTAATTAATGCTGGAGCTAATGTGAATTTCACTTTTCCAAAGGATAATAAAACTTTACTATTAGCATTAGCAGAAACTGAGAAAAAGTCTTTTAAAATGTTACCTATATTAATTGCTGCTGGTGCAAGTGCTCTTGATACTAATGCTAGAACTGGAAATAGTATTTTGCATTATATTGCAAGAAATCCAACAGCTGAATTTGCATTAGAAACATTAAAATCAATTATACAAAATGGAGTTGATATTAATGCTGTAAATATTGATGGGAGAACACCAATGCATTTACTAATTAATGCTAGAACAGGATCTACTGATATATCTTATGATATGGAAGAAGAATTAATACAAGCTGGAGCAAATTTAGCAATTCGTGATATAAGAGATAGAATTCCATTACATTATTGTTTTGTTAAAATTAATCGACATACTGAAACTTCATTTATGGATCCTATTGAACTTGTGAGTTAATAATTACTTATTTATGAAAAGGACAATAATTAAGTCTAAATGGCTTTTCTTGTTTTTAGGTTTCAATTCTTGTGAATGCTATGAAAGATAGTGGAAAAGCTGATGAAATCAAAAAGCCAGATTGTTTTGGTGCAAGTCCTTTACATTATTGTGTAAGTTTCTTTTTTTATAATATTTAATTTTTCTTTCATCTTAATTAATTTTAAATTATTTAAATTATAGGCCTGTCGTGGTGCAACTGTTTCAAGTTCTTTATTAATAATTGATGGCTCAACTGAACTTGATGTACCAGGTATTATAAAAGACTTTTTGTTATACTTATAAAATCAAACTCGATAGCTTAATTTTTCTATTTTTAGATATTCATCAAAATACACCATTTGGATTGGCAGTATTACACGGACATGAAGCATGCTCTTTAAATTTTCAACGGCAAGGTGGAAATTTTTCACTGATGGTCAATTCTGAAGATATTTCAGTTCAACCAGTAGACAATTCTTGGAAATGGGCATATATTTCACAACAGCAAGAAGAAAATAAAAGAAAACAACTTGCTAAAATGAAATTTCCAATTTTAGAAAAAGTTATTAAGAGAGATTGGCAAGGAATATTATATTTAATGTTGGAATCATTAAAAAATTCTGGCTTATCATTAGCTCCTGCAGTATCAGCAGCTATTCGTTCAAGTAAATTAGTTTTAGCATTAAAACTAATCAATAGAATTAAAAGTCCAAGAGAACTTGCTATAGCAGGAACAACAACAACAACAGTTTCGTCTTCGTCTTCAATGATGACTACTAATAGTAATGCTAATACTAATAATGGTACTGTACTTCATCATTTAGCAAAATGTCCATATTCATCAAGTAATGAGTTGGAGCAAAAAATTGTTACAGCACTCATATCAAAAGGAATAGATTTATTTTCAATTGATGAATTTAAATCTACAGCTCTTATTTATGCTGCTATTAATCATAATTTTGCATTATGTGAGCAATTAACAAAAGCAATGACAAATTCTGCTGTTTCTGATTTAACACCAGACGTCTTAGGAAGAACACCATTTTCAGCTTTATTCTGGGAAATGAATGGAAAAACTTTTACTTCAGATATTAAAAAATGGGCACAAAATTTATTATATAATGGAGCTGAAGGGGATGTCTTGTGTCAATATCCTATCAATTTATGTCAATATAGTGGTTTAGGAACCATGTATGCTGAACGTAATATTGATGGTGGTCCATATCCAACTTATTCTCCATTAATAATTGCTGTACTTCAAAAAAAGTACTCAGTTGTAAGATGGTTACTTAGTCTTAAAAAAATTAATGTCAATTTCCAAGATGGTGAAGGAAGAACACCTTTGATGCATGCAGTTAGACTTAACAATTTAAAAATGGTAAAAATCATATTAAACCCAAGATACAAAGCTACAATAACAAATGGAAATGGTAATAATGGAGGAGATGTAGATGAACAAGAAGATTTAGTTCCAGCAATAAATATTAGAAATAAGAAATCATCAAAGAAAATACAACAACCACCTTCACCATTTAAATCATCAGGAATAAATGATTTATCAATTAAAGATTACAAAGGATGGTCTATACTAGATCATTTAGTTGATCCACTAGGATCAAAATATTCTTATGCAGAAGTTAAAGACATGTTAGAAATTTTAGTTGCAGCTGGTCTTTCACTTGATAATGACAACGCTAAAGCTGCATTAAATAAAAGTTTGAGACTTTATAGAAATCATATTGCAGAAGCAATTCAAACATTAAAGAAAATTCCAATAGATCAACAAGTTAAAGTTAGCTCAGAAGGTGCTAATGATTTAGTATCTTCGGCTAATGAAGATCAAGATGTTAACCTATTATATATTCCATCTTGGCAATTCCAACAACAAGCAGAATATTTAATTTCATCTCAAACAGATCCTACTAATAATACTACTACTACTGAGGAAGAATTTGCAGTAAAACCTGATCCTTTACTTGGAGATGAACAGGATAAATATAAAGTAATGATTGATTCATCTCAAAATATTCCATATGATTGCGTTTTAACAAAAGTAGATATGACTTATGGACTACATGGTCTTTACAATTTTTATAAAATGCAATTATTACAACAACCAAGAGGCAAAGAATTAATATTATTGTTTACACAATGGGGAAGAGTAGGCGAGGTATTATTTAGTAAAATAGCATCTGATATGAGTAAATCATTAAAATTATTTTTTTATATTCTAACAGACTGGACAATTTCAAAAAACACCATTTTCAACAGAAGAAGAAGCAATTAAAGAATTTAATAAAATATTTAAAGCAAAAAGTGGAAATGATTGGACAGCTGTCAAAACCTTTATTCCTCAACAAAAGAAATATCGTTTAGTTAATCGTGAATTAAGAAATATCAAAATGCCAAAAGAAGTTAAAGTTGATTTTGAATCTTTAAAACTAGCAAACAAAAGAAGTGTATTAAATTCTGAGATTTATTCATTAATTAAAAATCTTTGTTTAGCTCATGATGATAAATCTTCTGGTGGTGGTGATCGTTCTTCACAATTTTCAGGAATGTATCAATCATATAGTTCCAATTTACCATTTGGACTATTAAATATTAATACATTAACACGTGGAAATGAAATTATTAATCAATTATATAAAGTTATTGAGCGTCAAGATAAATTACAAAGTTCACTTTCAGCTACAAAAGAAAATCAAGAAGTTGTAGCACAAGTTATGGATGAAATTGTTAAATTATGTGAAGAATTTTATACTATAATACCTATATCCTGGCTATGCTACAGAAGCTTTGCGTCCAATGTTTCGTAAAAGAGATATTTTACAAAAAGAAGAAATGCTTCATTCGGTGAGTAATATTTTTAACGCGATTAAACTAAATATATATATATGCAGGACTTTACATTTTATGTATTGTTTTTTGTAGATTTTACATCTTAAACTTGCTCATCAATTACTTCTTGCTGCACAGTACAATAGGCATACAGTTAATCCATTTGACTATGTCTATAGATGTTTAGGTGTCAAAATGTCATTACTAAACAAAGATGACGAAGAAGCACAAATTATTTTACAATATGTTCATAATACAAGTGATGGAGGAAATGTTAAAGCCATTTACTCATTAAATAGACGTGGGGAAAAAGAGGCAATTGAAACATGTGGAATTGGAAATAAAAAATTATTATGGCATGGAACAAGAAATGTTAATTTATTATCAGTACTTCAACGTGGATTACAAGTTGCTCCGTTGGGCGTTGAAATTAGTGGACACTTGTTTGGAAAAGTATGTGAGAGATAGTATATAAACTAAACGATAAGGACAATAAGACTTTGCTTTTACTAAAGTGTTTATATTTTTTATTACAGGGAATATATTTTGCAGACATGTTTTGTAAAAGTGAAAAATATTCTAATGGGGGAAATTCTTCTAAAGGAGAAAAATATGTTTTATTATGTGAAGTAGCACTAGGAAGACCTCACTATGTAAATTTACATGATTATGCTAGTGTGATAAATACAGATGAATGTGACAGTGGAAAATTACCAGATGGATGTCATAGTCTTATAACTGCTGATTCTAAATATGTTCCAGATCCACAAATGACTATTGAATGGAAAGGTAATCAATTTAAACAATGACAAAATAATGCTTTAAAATTTTAACTAATATTTCTATATATGTCTCTTGTTATACAGGACGTCAAGTTCCATTAGGAAATAGACGAGAAAGAGAAAGAAGTGAGGAAGCTGAAGGAATGTATGGTTTAGATTATAATGAGTACATTATTTTTGACACAAGACAAGTTCGCCTTAGATATTTGGTTCAAATTGGTGGTGAATCACCAAAAGAAGAAAAATCACAGCCTTCAACACCTCAACAATTTGGCTTTGCTTGGAGACAAGGTGTACAAGAACCGATGATGATTTAGATATTGTACTAACATTGTAAATAATATACATATTGGGGAATATACATTTACAATATACATATTATATATATACAGTATTTTGAAAGTTTATATTGTTATATAATAGTAATGGGTGCTTCTGACTTTGAATGAATATACAGTGTCTTGTCGATGTGATTTTAAAATGATATTGATGTTATTAAGTGTACAAAAATATTTGAAATAAATTCTTGACTTATTATATTATAACAAAAATATAAAAAGATGCTATATACATACATATAAGCCTTTTATTTCCCAAAGGAATCTCTTCTAAAAGAACTATATTATACTGTACTGGCTGGCGGGGATATACCTCTTTGGATTCTTAATTCCTATCTTCAAGAAATACAGGCACTTTCTTGTAGTTAAATTTATTAATTATGACATGATCTGACATTCTAGCACTATGACTAAAGAGAAATACAAGTGTCATGTATTAATTACAAGTGGATAAAATGGCTAGGTAAGTAGACTTATATGAATTTGTGTGTAGTAATATGTCTTTTGACACTTTATAACTACTCTTGTTACATATGACTTATAGAAACATCAAGAATTACATTTATCTAGTGGTGATTTGCTTAGCTGTAGTACAACTACAGACAATAGAAACAATAGAAACTTTCTTAGAAGATCTTAAAAATGCTCAACATAATGGTCCACTTGTAGATGTTTCTAAAAGTAAAATTTGGGGTCCTGGTTTACAACCTGATGAAATTGTTCTACCTGCTCGCTACTTTTTTGTGCAATTAGTTGATACTGAAGGCAAAGAGTGAGTTAATTACAATTTTTATGTGTATTACATTTAAACAAGATGTGTTATTCATATTATGTGTGTACTACACAGACTACACTCTTCTGATGATGTCAAAGATGACTTGAAAATAAGAATTGATTGTGGTTAGTCTTTTTTTATTTCTGAGTAATACACCAATTTTATAGTATATAAATTATTTATTTAACTAAGGTGGCGAAAGACAAGTTTGGACTCAAATGTTGGATAGAAAAGATGGAAGTTTCATTGTCCGCTATAAAGTTTTTCAAAGTTGTACAAAAGATTTTCGCATTACTGTCACTTTCCAACAAAAACATATAGCCGAGTCTCCATATATTTTTCATGGTACTATAATATACAGTAAACAGCTAGTAAAGGTACAATTTAATAAGAATTTTAATACTAATAAAATTATTATAATAGATGTCCACTCAGATAGTTGCTACTGTCCAAAATATGAACTAAAACAATGGCTCTCAATATCAAAATGTCCTTCAAAATACAATCAAATTGAAGAAGATATGAAACCATTTCATGAAATTGACTTTGATGATGTATTACAACGAACTATAGATCATTTTTATAGACCACAAGCTCATAGTTTTTGCCATTATGTGATAAAAAATAATGAAATTTATCGAAAGTGTTATGGACAGCATGTTGGCTTTCACATTTTTTCAGATTCTATTTTATTATTTTTATCACGACAAATGTATTTACCTAATATTGAGTTTATAATGAATCTTGGTGATTGGCCATTGGTTGATGTTCATAGAATTAAAAAACCATTACTTCCAATCTTCTCTTGGTGTAAAAAATCTCAAACTACAGCAGATATTGTATTACCTACTTATGAATTAATGGAAGCATCATTAGAAGGTATATAATTAAAAATCAAAACAAATGAAATGAAAGCTATAATGTTTTTATACTCTTTTAATTTACAACAGGCATGGGCAGGTAAGAAAAATATAATATACTAGTATTTTAAATTAAAATTATACTTTATCATGTTAATTGAGAAAGAGAAGGTTTATGTTTCTTCAATCTACTAGAGTTTCTTTGGACATGATGACAATACAATCAAACACTGAAACCAAATGGGATAACAAAATTCCAAAATTATTTTGGCGTGGTCGAGACTCTAGACAAGAAAGACTTGATTTGATACTTTTAGGAAGAAATTATACAGATTTATTTAATGTCTCATTAACAAATTTCTTTTTCTTTCGTGATAAAATGGATATTTATGGACCAGGATCATCTCATATTTCTTTCTTCAAGTTTTTTGATTATAAATATCAATTATCTATTGATGGCACTGTAGCAGCTTACAGATTTCCATTTTTACTTGGTGGTGATGCTGTTGTTTTCAAAGTTGACTCGTCATATTTAGAACATTTTTATTCTGATCTCAAACCAATGATACATTATATACCAGTAAAGGCTGATTTAAGTGATTTAGTTGATCAAATTAAATGGGCTAAAGAGCATGATAGTCTGGTTAAAGAAATTGGACAAAATGCAAGGAAATATGCTAGTGAGAGTCTTATGCCCTTGAATGTTTTTTGTTATCATGCATCAGTTCTTCATGTAAGTAAAGAAATTCTAATTGATGTTTTAGTATATTTTATTATATATATAATAATTTTTAATACAGCATTGGGCAAAGAAACTTAAAAATCCAGTCAAAATTAGAGATGATATGGAACTTGTTAAACATCCTAAATTACAAAGACCAACATTATGTGAATGTCATCCTGTAGCTCGTAATTTATCTTATAATGGAGATAAAGTAGAACTTTAATAAACTCATGATATTATGATGACGACATCATGAACAAAGACAAATATGTGCCAAAAATGCTTTAGTTTATCTTGAATAATAAATTCATAGTAAAGTAAAAGTTGAGTTTTGTGTTTATCATTGGCGCCGACTAAATATTTTGGTTGTGTTGGAACTATAAGCGGATGACGTGTTGAACATCAACATTGCATATTCAATCCTTTCACATATAAAATCGTTGACAGCATCTAACTGTATTGCTACAGTGCGTGTGTGTGTTGTAAGAAGCAGCAGACAGTATTTCATACCGGCTGCAGAAGAAGTGAAAATTTTTATTCAGTTGTAAAGTGGAACTGTTATTATTAAAAACAAGACGAAATTGTAACAAGAAAAGGAAACAAGACTGAAAATTAGGAAGAAAGAGTCATCTTGACCTTTAATTCAAGATGGGCAGTAAGTTCATCAACAAAATTTTATATATTTACTTACTACAATTTGAGAAAGAAGAAAAATTATGTGTTTTCATTGAGCAGTCATTTACAAAGAGTTAAAAATAGAACTAGGTTTCTTAGCCAAAAAGAAAAATTAGTGAAGGTTGAGGAGAAATCACAACTTTCTAATGAACAAGACTTTTTTGACCATATTTTTATCATGTTTTTGATTTATTTAAATGAGAATTAAGAAGAATTTACTTTACAATTTGAATTGATAGTTATGCCAGGTCGTCTTCTTTGAGCAATACACAACATTTATTTTTAAAATAATTAAGTAATTAGATGAATTTTGACATTAGAAGATAGAAAAATCAAGAAAATCATATAATGAAGTTAAATATGAGTCAACTTGTAGTAATTCAAAACAAATGTACTAAACATATGCATTTCTTTTTATTTAATTACAGTTAAATTTTTGGAAGTAATTAAACCCTTCTGTAGTATACTACCAGAAATTGCTAAACCAGAGCGTAAGGTAAGAAGATGTCTGAAATTAATTATAAAGCATATTGGAAAATGAAATTTTGTTGTCGACCTTGGTCATCCAACGTGGATACACATCATAAGCTTAAATCTCCACATGCTTGCTCTCTATATGCAAACATGCTATAAGCTTATATAGTAGTGATTATGCCACATATACACACACTTTACACTTGAGATAAAAATGAATGAGAATGTAATTAATAATAACAACTTGCTTTCTTTTTTTTTGTATGTAATTTTATATAGATTCAATTCAGAGAAAAAGTACTATGGACGGCCATTACCCTTTTCATCTTCTTAGTATGCTGCCAGGTATGTAAAATAATAATAAATTAATATTGACATTATGTTTGAAAAAAAATTAAATATTCTTTTTTTAGATTCCACTTTTTGGTATAATGAGTTCGTAAGTCACTGTTCCTTTATATTGTAGCATGTATTTGTATTATATATTTAGAATAGATGACTAATGAATTACATTTTGTTATCGAAAACTAGAGACTCTGCTGATCCTTTTTACTGGATTCGTGTGATCTTGGCTTCAAATAGAGGAACATTAATGGAACTTGGTATTTCTCCAATTGTTACATCTGGACTTATTATGCAACTTTTGGCAGGAGCAAAAATTATTGAAGTTGGTGATACACCGAAAGATCGAGGTAAGCTCCACAAGCTTTACACAAAATTAGGAACATAAAATAAAGAAGTGTATTTTTTTTGTTTAGCATTATTTAATGGAGCTCAAAAATTATTTGGAATGGTTATTACTGTTGGACAAGCTATCGTTTATGTACTAACGGGTCTTTATGGTGATCCTGCTGATATTGGTGCTGGTGTTTGTCTTATCATCATCATTCAACTATTTGTTGCTGGTCTCATTGTCTTACTTTTGGATGAATTGTTACAAAAAGGATATGGATTAGGTAAGAAAGAAATATATAGTTGATTTCTTAAGTAGTTTAAAACTTATTTTTAATTTTCTTTTAAATCTAATTAATTAGGCTCTGGAATCTCACTGTTTATTGCTACCAATGTATGTGAGACAATTGTATGGAAAGCTTTTAGCCCAGCTACAGTAAATACTGGACGTGGAACTGAATTTGAAGGAGCTGTCATTGCTCTTTTCCATTTGTTGGCTACTCGTCAAGACAAAGTTCGTGGATTACGTGAAGCTTTCTATCGTCAAAACTTACCTAATCTCATGAACCTTTTGGCTACTGTTCTCATTTTT
>VCNE01006562.1:0-22078 GCA_009869805.1 Oncopodura yosiiana
GCATGTTAAATTTCAAATTCAGCAAGAAACAGGTCATCTTTGTTGACCGATTGTGAGGTCAACAAAGAGTTTTAACATTTTTTATTTTCGTTTCCGAGCACTTGAAGAGTGCTAGTATTTATTAAAAATAACTAAAAAATTCTATTGAAAAGTCGTTCCACGGGGGCTATGCGATAATAGAAAAAACCCACCTGTTGTAGTAGGACTCTGCTATTATATTTTTATAACTTTTTCAGTGAGTTTTGGTTTCTTTATAGCTGAAATATCAGCGTTTCAAGCTGAGATTCTTAAGTAAAAACTTTTAATTTTCAAAATATAATTGCATTTAATTAAAACCAATCTTAGTGGGTTTTGTTTTACTAAAATGATAAAAAAGAATGTTTTTGATTTTGAGCATGGATATCAATAGTAAATACAATCAGGAAAAATAGCTTTAATTTCTAAAATGGAATTAGAGATCAAAATGTGAGAACTTCTCATTGAGATGATGTGAACAAAGGTAGAACAGTAAAAAAGCAAAGAATAATAAGAGAATACAAAAATCTGCTCCGTAGCCGGCGCCAACTTATATACATAACTTTAATTTAAACAGAACTTGAACTTTTGTCAACAAAATTAACTTTTTCACTCACTCTGTACTACTTACTACTAATGAATTAGCTCATTAGCGCATTTGTCTTGAGAATATTGTAGTCTAGTCACTAGTAAATAGGAAAATCTCGAACAGTAATTAATTTTCGGTGCTATTACGCTTCCAACCAACTTCCTGCAATTGTGTATATATATGGTCATATTTTTGTGTTATTGTTGTAGATTGTAAAATGGGTTCTCCATGTAGTAAATGTAATGGAAAAGACGATACAGAAACAACAACACTTCGTGTCGAAGGTGGCAATTCTTCTAACAGAGTCGCTGGAGTGGCTGCAGGTGATGGACTTTACCAAGCTTCCGTTGAAACTGAAGCTGAAAGGGTAATGATTCAAAATTACAACTGTTAATGATAATAGACTAATAGAACATTATTGAGATTTTTGCTAATTTTTTGTTATAGGAAATAAAGAGACAGAAGGCACGTGAAGCTGCAGAGCGACGACTGCAAGAACAGGATAAGAGAGGTGTTAAAAATCCCGAATTAATTAAGCTCCAACAAAAGAGAAAAGAAGAGATAGAAAGAGCTCAAGAAGAAGCTGCTCGTGCTGGATCCACTAGTGGAAATCTGAGGGTAACATTTTGTATTTAATTTTGAAATCAAGCTAATTTTGTAATTGATTGTCATTAATTATAATATATTCTGATCTTTTAACTTATAGTGGCAAGTTCAATAGATCAAAATCGTAATCAAAACGCAGTTCAGTCCAGAGTTCGGCTGTTATTTCTTACATAGTAATAATGATGCCTACACTATCTACAACATTACTACTAACAATTACACAAATATTACCTTGTACCAGAGTAGTTGTCTTGTCATATTTTAAAAGATATCAGTTATTGTATCCCACATAATTTAATTATTGTCTCCACCTATTTACAACTGACAGATTTGTATCAATTGACTCAACCCTCTGTGAATCAGTGTTAAGTAATCTTTTATTATTATAACATACTTACAAGACAGACAGCAACTCTGGTGTATAGTATATACAAATACTATTATATAAAACACACACTACAAAATAATCTCTAAAAGTACCAATGAAACCGAGCCATAAATATATATAGTTTTTCAAGTCATTTCTAAGTTAAGTCATTGTAAATTAAATATATGATATAATAATAAGAGCTGCAATATTGGCTTCACATTTAAGAGCTGAATAAAATATTAATAATTCTAATAGATAAAAAAGAAAAGATTTCTTTGAATAATTCAATTAGAAATTACTGTTTTATCTAGCTCTGATCAATTGCGAGGCCGTTATTGTGGTTTCTCAATTAGTTAAGTTTGGTCTTCAACTTTGAAGATCTCTGTATTATTATTATTGTATCGTTATTAATAATATATTATTATACAATAATTATATCAATCATGAAAATAATAATGTTAGTCACGTCACTGACTAACTTTTAGTCAGTTTTGTCTGTAAATGTAACTATTATGCAACCTAGATACTAGTTTAAACAAATGAACTGTGATTGTATGAATATTAAATTCTGAATATATATATGAATGAATAAAAGCAAACAATAATGCACTGAAGCTATACTAGTCATATTTGATAGTTATCATTTTATCCTCAAAAATTATCATAATAAATTAGCAAATACTTGATACACGTGTTTTTTCAAAGCGGGATAATTTATAACACAAAATTATGTGCTGACAGGACAGGACAGCAGATGTGTCAACTTTTATCGGCACTTGTAATTTTCAACTCATAAATATGAAATAACAACAAAAATACAAAAAAAATAATCATCAGCTCTTAATATTGAAGTGAGTCAGTTAAAAAAATTGTGTTTAAATGTTCGATTTTATTATTTTATCCTGTTCCTATGTGCTTGAAGAAAAATTTTGAGAAAATATCAGTTTGTGATTGTTGTCGTCAATTGTTATTGAATAACCAACAAGAAGAAGTAGTAACAATAGCAATGAAGCTACTTGGAAAGTCACTGGACAAGGATTGTGTGGGAAGAATTACGTTTATTGCTGAGGAAAATGAAGACATGTGGCACATTTATAATTTAATAACATCAGGAAATATTGTGAGAGCCTCAACAATAAGAAAAGTTCAACAAGAGTCAGCAACTGGCTCATCTGTTAGTAGTCGAGTACGAACAAATTTAGCAATAGAAGTTGAGTCGATAGATTTTGATACTCAAGCATGTGTACTTCGACTCAAGGGACGAAATGTTGAAGAAAATAAATATGTCAAAATGGGTGCTTATCATACATTGGACTTGGAGCTCAATAGAAAGTTTTCTGTTACAAAAGCATGGGACTCTGTAGAATTAGAAAGAGTGGATAATTGTTGTGATGTTACTCAACGTGCTGATGTAGCTGCCATTGTTATGCAAGAAGGACTAGCTCATGTTTGTTTAGTTTTGTCTTCCATGACATTAGTTAGAGCCAAAATTGATCAAACAATACCTAGGAAGAGACATGGAAATGTCAGTAATCATGAAAAAGGATTACAAAAATTTTATGAAAATGTTATGCAAGCACTTTTACGACATGTTGATTTTAGCATTGTCAAATGTGTTCTTATAGCCAGTCCAGGTACGCTATATTATTTAATTTCTTATTAGAACCTAATAAGTATGCAATTTATAATGTTTTAATTCATTTTTATTTATTATGATCCCAGGCTTTGTTAAAGGTATGTGATGAGAAATTCGTCTCATTATTTTATTATCTTATATTTAAATTTTTTTTTATGAAATTATGATGAAGGATTAACATTAAAAAACATTTTTGGTTTGTAGAACAATTCTTTGAATATGTGATGAACGAAGCCGTGAAATCTGAAAATAAAGTGTTAATAGAAAATAAGAGTAAGTTTTTACTAGTTCATTCTTCTAGTGGATTTAAGCATTCTTTAAGAGAAGTTTTGACTGAGCCCAAAGTAGCCAAAATGCTCGAAGATACAAAGGCTGCTGGAGAAGTAAAAGCACTAGGTAATTTTCAAATATATATATATTTATAAAGATATTATAAATAATACTAAACATATTGAATGGAAAATAAAAATTATTATTTACAGAAAATTTCTATACAATGCTTCAAACTGAACCAGACAAAGCATTTTATGGACTTAAACATGTACTAAAAGCAAATCAAGCTCAAGCTATTGATACCTTACTCATTTCCGATAGTTTATTTCGTCAAGATATTACAACTAGAAAAACATTGGTTAGCCTAGTTGAAAATGTTAAAGATACAGGTGGAGAAGTTAAAATATTTTCAAGTTTACATGTTTCTGGAGAACGTAAGTTTTTATTTTAGTTGATGAAATATTCTACATAGTTTGTATTAATATATAATTTTATAATATTTGGAATGATTCAGAGCTAGTTCAATTAACCGGAATTGCTGCGCTTTTAAGATTTCCTATGCCCGAGTTAGAAGACGAACAAAGTGACAGTGATGATGATGAAAATGATGAAACTGCTACTACTTCTACTACTACTACTACAAAGGACAGGGAATAATTTTTTTAGAAAATTTAGTATACAAAAATTTTAGTGTAATGAATGAATGATATATCTTTGAAAAGAAAATTCTATTTTGATTCTCACCGTATGTAATGATATGATGTTATTGTAGTGAAAATTGAGTATAACGTTCAGCTACAAAATACCAACATAAGAAGAATAAAAAAACTAACAAGTAACGCATATACACATATCAGTTTATATAATAGAGGAAAATTTACAATCTTTATTTCTCATGTTCAAATAGTAGCATTTATCACATTTCATACAAATTGGTAGAGTTTCATCTTTCATCATCATTAACAGCATAAGTATTTAAGAAATATAGCTATAGCTTAAAGTAATATATTTATCTCTCAGAATTGAAGTTTCATTCATGTACACAATTATATAATCAACCATTACAATAAAATATAGGTTTCATCATGTATTTAACTATATTGTACCTACTACTAAAAAGACAGACATATTGTCGTCTGTCATTATTTACATTATATATTTTAATAAAAATCCATTAAAATAGAAGTTCATTATTATTTTTATGTTGTTACAACTGACAGCTATTATGTCATGAGTCATAGTCATATAATCTTAGTGTTCAAACTACCAATAAACTATTATTACAAGTCTCTAGATTTCATTTTTATATATTTTTGTGGTATAAAGGACCTCTGTCTGACATTATGTGGTTTTTGGTTGACCAGCTTCAAGTACTCTTTTTCACAATCTAAAGAATCACATAATCAGCAATATGCTATAGTAGTATTCGCATTCGATAAAATAGTATAGTATAAATTCATCTCATCATCACCATTGCTCATTACTTTATACATATATCAGTTAAAACAATTTCAGGCCGTCGAATATTCTCATCATCATCGTGAAGGAGAAATTGGAATTTGTTAGAGATAGAAGATTTTAAGGTACTTTGAAGTTTTTTTTAAGTTGAAGAATATTTGTATATACATACACATCTTGATTTCTAATACTAGTAATTTTAAATATGATACTATATTTTGCTTATCTATAAGCTATAAATCTCTAACTTACAGATTTTCAAGTTAAGTTACAATGCATATACAAATGATGTGGTCTTGCATATTATCTTGTCATTTAAAGTACACAACTTGGTACTGTTTTGAAATATTACTAAAACTTGGTTTTGAGTGTAACAAGATGTTAGTTACATTTACACTAGCTGTTTTTACATATTGTAGTAATAATACTAAAAAAAAGTATCAGCATCAAAATTCAGAATGAACTTATTTAATATTTACTACAACATAGAATTATTAATACTACATTATAGAATTACTCACCGTTCCTATTATAAATAATGTATTTCAGAGAAATTGTAATATATAGTTCTATACATTATATTCATCAAGTTGATAATTTATAATAGAAGTAGAAGTCAATCACTTAGCAATTCAGTTCTAAAACCATTCTTTCTGATATCTCATATTGCTCTCTGGCTGATTTGTAACGTAGTGGCAATAAATAATATATTGAACTAAAAAGATTTCTCATTTTTAGTTAATTTTTAAGCTAAGATCATACACAAGGCTATTATTTGGTTTTAAATTTCAAGTTTTTCTAATAAAGTGGATTTGACCAATTATAAGTTATAATTGTAAGATAGTTATAATTTATAACTATCTTAAAGTATACTAATTTGGTACATCAATAAAAGGTTGATGTTAAATGTGCAGATGTATCTGTCTGATCTAATACCAGTGGTATTGTAATACAGTTTGAGGTAGGCAGTTTAGTTGATTGGTAAGAAACTCTACAATTTAAAATGCCAATTACTTATTAGATTTAGAAAAGTATAAATAGATATTGTTATTAGTAGTCTATAATAAGCTGCCACATTGCATTGTCTCTATGAGACTAGGAAGAAGTAAATTATTTTCTCATACAGTAAGCTATCTACACTGTCTTCAGACATTCTACTCTTTTTCAATACATATATGTACTCTTTTAAAAACTTTTGTCACTATTACATGCATATAGCCAAAGTGTCTGATTCGTAGGTTGAGAATACTACAAAATATATTCACAAGCCAAAAATTACATCGTGTAGCTATTATTAGAGACTCTATAGTGTAGAGTCAACTTTAAGGTATGTAGGAAGATCATGTGAGCAAAATATTATACAAGAGTCAACATGCATCTCTACAATTTACTTCCTTTGTTACTCATTCATCACGATAATAATATTTAGTGCATTATATAATAGAATGAAATATAAATTATATTTCTTTGATTGATTTTTAAATATAGCAGTGTACAAACAAGTCTCAATCTCTTGTCACTTATTATGTGGACAATCAAAACTACCAACAGACTGCTGGTAATCATGTTTATTTCTTTAAAAAATAGTTAATATATATTTTTATGATTTCATTCGTAGCTGTTTGCATATATAACTATAAATTCTTAAATTGTGCTTGCACCGTAAATATATGGTAAGCTCTGGTAAGTCGCCTCTAAATGGTTGTGAGTACAAGAATTGTATAATTCAACTTACAGGTAATTAACTATGATAGGAGAAGGTATATACTAAAAAATTTTCAAAATTCAAATATGAGCAAATACTATGTATCTTTATATATAATATAAGTATATTGTCGTATTTTATAATTTACGATTACTTAAATTTAAAAGGTTGTAAATGTGCAAAGTTGGTTTGGTTGGTTCAAGTTTTAAATGTAAGAAGTTAAAATTTTGGATTCTTCTGGTCCTGAAATTTTTTTTAGGGATTCTCAGCAAAAATAAATATATATATCACTTAATCATCATACTCTACATTTATACTTGAATATTTTTCACACATGTAAGGATTTTCAAAGATTACATTCTAATCTACTTTTTAAAATTGACTATATATTTTTTCATACATAATGCATCCGATAATTTGTTAAATATAAATTACTAATGTGTCATATGAACTTTTCATTGGCATAAAGATTTCGACTTGTTTCAATTCAAATTCTTTTTCAAAGAAAGAAAACATACTCTCAATCTTCCAGCTTTTGAGTACTGTGTAAATCCCATCTCATTCATGACCACTAATTTTTCTTTATCAAATTAAATATTTATAACTTATTTGATAAGGTTCTTCAATAGTAGGATTATTAACTATTTTTATAAAGTAGCACTCAATTCTTAATTAGTCTAGTTCATATATATGTGACCCCTCCAAATTACAAATTTAGACCGTATCAAAAAGTTTTCAAGATTATGGGATTGTCTTTGATTTACTTTTTATATAGATAACCTTTATAACTTTGTCAAGTTTATATAATTGCCCAGAAAAGGAAGTATACATTGTTCTTAAATTGTTATAGTTTCTTTTATGTTTTATATGTATGTTGTTGCACCTCATTATACACACATATATAATTATTATATTTGGTAAAAACTAAAATTCTGCAAGTTGGGCCTCATTAGTAGTATCCAAGTCACATGCATCTTCAGTATCTGGTAATAAAGAATATTTAAAAATAATAATTATTCATCAAGTTTTACTAGAACTATTTAAAAAAGTTGAACTATCATACCAGAACCAGCTAAACTTTGACAAAAGTTTTTATTATTTGCCCAACGTTCTTTTAAAGACAAATTGTACATGGAGTAACGACAATCTCCTGTTACTTCTCGAGTGATATTTAAAAATTTTGGTAGACGCTTTTCCAATTGCTCACCACTCAATGTACTATATGTTTCCAGCAGAATTAATCCCTTGCATCTGTATTTAAACATTGCCTTCATAAATATCTTACTACAAAAAAATCAGGACTCATATCTCAAAACGTTTACAGTCGAGATCTTCCAACATAGACCTTCTCACTGAGCGTATCTTTGAGGCCCGTAATGTTAAAATGCCATGCAAAAATGAAAAACCGGGTTTCTCACTTTGGCATGGATCTTCCAACATAGACCTTCTCGCTGAGCGTATCTTTGAGGCCCGTAATGTTAAAATGCCATGCAAAAATGAAAAACCGGGTTTCTCACTTTGGCATGGCGTTTTAACATTACGGGCCTCAAAGATACGCTCAGCGAGAAGGTCTATGCTGGAAAAACTCAACAGTACCTTGGATGACAAGGGTCTTTGTACAAGTCAAGTTGAAAATACTGATTATTTAGTAGAAAACAGCGACGAGCTTTGTAAACTGTCACATGATTGTGGTCCCTTTGGGCAAACAGCATCGATCTAATAAAATTATTCGTTATCAAGTTAAGTAAATAATGATTTAATTTACTATTTTCCTTACTTGTAATCTCGTTGAGACAAAGTTGTTTTGACCTCTACAACTTGTCCTTGCATCTCGGGCCGACGAACTGTATATAAAATAATTAATGTTATTAGTTATTTTGTAAATGTTATAGATATTAATAATTTATAGACTTAATTTATAACCTGTATATGCATAACTCCAATGTCCCTACGATTAAATTAAGTCAAATTAGATTATTGTGAACAATAAGGGTTCTTTGAAATTAATTTATTTTACCAAATACATAATGACTTTATAGTCTGCAATAGTCAGATATTGCAATAGATTTTCTTTTATTTTAAGTACATACCATTGATCTATATTCTCTACATTTCTCAATTCATTGCGCATTATTATCATACTCATCATACTAAATGAGATCTACTATACCATTAATATTAGTGATATTATATCACTTACACAATAATAGAAAATCTAAGTAACGTAAGTAAAAAAATTACATTTTGGCCACGTTTCCTGAGTCTAGCCTGCATTGGTTTAGGTCCATTTGTTTGAAGGTAATCATGAACAACAGTAAAGTCTTGGTATCCATTTGGGAATTTGTCTCCTGAAAAACAAGAATGTATTTTTGATTACATACAAATATTTTGCAAAATAGGAAATTTTTGGTTTAAATTTATTCATTTTTATGCATACCAGATGGAAGAGGTCCTTTGACAAGAAATTTGACTTTCTTTGAATTTGTCTTTAGTCTGTCTTGTGCATCAATTCCCAACTTTTGGCAAACACACTAGAGAAAGAGACAAAGAAATATCAAGTTACAAAAGAAAGTGGCAAAGCATACACATTTTTTGTCTTGCTTTCTTTCAAATCTAAATTGATTTTGATTTCCTTTTGCGTGTGTGTTGTCAATTATCATTTAGTTATATTTACAAGTAATTTTATAAATACATAGTCATCATAAATTATAATAACTACTCTAAATTCGCATTGAATTTATTTTCATTTCACACCCATATAGAGAAAGTTTTTATGAAGTAAATTGCATTACTAATGAATAGATAAATTGTCTGCATTTGAATCTCAAATATTGAACTTGAGACCAATATATAGGTATATAGGTAGCTGTTTCTTTCATTAGATGATCTTAACCATTACATTTTTGATAATTTCACACAATGAAGTATGTACAGTTGTTGAGTAGAAGTTCTTAAAAAAGATATTGCTACAACTATTTCACTGTGACCAGATGGCAAAGTGCCCATGATAGTAAGTAAAATTGTATATTATTAATGACATATATGTAATTTATATGAGAATTAGTTTAAAACACTCTCTTGACATTGAAGCCTAAAAAGAAAATTATTTTTACCTCAATCATGCGACAAAGTTTTGTTTCAAAATCTGTCGAGTTGTCCACGACATCAAAGTAAGGATGTCCAACCCATGCTTGTGCAGCTTTCTCGTCTAATCTTCTTGCCAGCTCAATCCCTTCAGTTCTGCAAACATGGTCCTAAATAGAAGAAAATAGCATCATCTTTTATATAAATGCATATTTGCTGCAAAAGGCATCTCTAAATTAATTATATGTGTTGCAATATTGTAGGTATGCCTTAGTAAAAATCTTTTTGATTCTTGTTACAAGACTTGCATAAAGTTGTGTCTATTTTTGTACATACTTATCACGAGTTAGAGAACTGAAAGAATTCTCGAGTCCAATACCACAAGGTCATATATATACCTACTTTATGAACTCGTGTCTCATTTTGCACCACAAGATAATGTAAAAGTGTAACAGATTGCGTTCTATTGAAAGATTAAGAGTCGACATTGTATTCTACATGATAGAAGATAGTATGTGTATTATATAGCATACATTTGAAATTGTCTTTTCTCTCTCAACTAAAAAAACATAATAACTAATGATTATAATAGAACACTATTTTTTACGTGATAGTTGCTGACTCTTGTCCTTTGAACTTTGGACATTGACAAGATTGTAACATAAGTCGTAGTACATATAATATCAATTTAACACATCCGTTCCTCTATAGTATGTTTAAAGTATTTTACAACAATTCATTTATATGTCATCAAGAACATATTAGTCATCGAATTACCGAACATTGATTATATTACCCGTCATTTCCTGTTAAATTATACTTTACCTCAGTAGTATAGAATGGCTCAGCTCCATTAGCTGCAGACACCATATGAATAATTTGGTTGTAGCGAGTATCTCGGATATCCACTTCATTCAGGTTGCACCGCTTAAGAATTCCTTCCCAAACTTTTCGCTCAATGACTATATAAAATAAAAAAACAACATCAACAGAAATTTTAATTAGAAACAAATGTATGGCACATACTATTTGATATTAAGTACTTACATGCACTAGCATCCATACTGCCACGATCACAGATCACAAGCACATCCTGCTGCTGGATAGACTCAGCCATGGCAAAGAACACGTTCTCGATCTGCATCATGGTCCTCAGCAACTCCTCTTGGAACCGGTTAGCTTTATCAATTTGAAAACATCGTTCGCTGACAAGCACACAAGATTTTTCCATCAAGAGAAAATTGGAAACAGAAATCAAATAAGCAACAAGGCCGCAACTACTCTAAGTATCGACTGTGTTAGTTGTTATTTGATGACAACAATATAGTCCTCTGCAAAAATCCTAATTTAGTTTCCCATATGTAATATTCTTAGTAATGACAATATATATATAATCATTTATGTGACTTCCAGACTTAATTAAAAAGTGAAACCTTGTCTATCAAGAGCAGTTTGATAACTAATGAGACTAATGACATACAACAATTTAGATTTTTTTTGAGAACTTGAGAGTAAGCAATATATATAGTCCTTGTCTATCTCTATAGTATTTTGCTATGTCAACAGTTTCATAAGTTTTCTACAGAAGAATAAGTTGACGTCACCTGTGACAAACTTTTGTATAAAGTAACAACTGCTAGAGTGTGTAAAACTTTTTTATCTTGCAAGTGTCAAGACATTGAGTCTTGTCTCAAAAATTCATTTCATTCCGTCATTGCTGATATGTGAAATTTGCATTGCTTACTCTTTATATTACTATGTTTGTATCAAAACATAAAAAGTATGTAATTCCTCGTTTATTGTAGATTATGCAACATTCGAAATTGGACATCATATTATGCTAACCTAACCTATATAACTATGTCAAATTTAAGTGAGTAGTGATTTTGCAAAAACATCAGTCAATCGATAAAATGAAAATGCCGGCTAAGTACATGACTACTGGAATACATATGTAGAATTCGTTATATTCTTCTTCTATAGATTCGTTCTACTTCTTTGCAAACCTTCCTTCTTATCTCTTGTTAACCAGGTGTATGTAAATGACCTGCCTACATATAAAATTCAATGAAAACAGTGGAGGTCAAGAACGGAGTTTTCTCTTTCTCCTAAGCTAAATTCCATATCCACAATAATTGCCTGAATAAAGTATTTATTGATATTCAAGGTACATAAACTCAATCCCTTTTATGTTCTCAATTGTCAACATCATACAATATTTCGATTCACATATATGTACATCTTGTACGCCGAATTTCTCCTCATTTTTTATTGTTAATAACCTTGCCCTGCAAAAAAATTAAGACTGCAAACAGAGGTCAATGAAAATGGTTTCACTTTCATAGAAATAAACTGAACAGATTACAATTAAATGAATCAAAATCAATTCATATCTCTCTACTCATACATGCATTACTTTCCTATCTCTGCCAAAACAAAATATAATCTTTTCCGTTATGTGCAGAGTCGAGTCTTGCTTAGTTACTGACTGATGAATTATTGGATAAAAGAAAACTGAAATGTGATGGAGCACAATAGGAATATGATTCTTGTGTGCATGCTTTTTTCTCTGTTCTTTCTCCACCATTACTACATTTAGTATGTCATACTGAAATGCATTAAATCGATAATATATATAAACATGTCATGTTAGTTGCTGTATATATGTACAAATTTTCTCTCTTTTTGACCTTCATTTGATACATACATTCTCTTATTGTATTATTTTTTTACTCAAGCCAATTAATCTCTCTTTCGATAGTCCTTTGCTTTTAATGTTTTATAGACTATATTATTATTGTGGCTACGTGTCCGATGCTCTAATGTGCAAAGTTTTATATTTTTCATGATTTCCTAATCCATTGTACTCTTTGTTACTCCTTACTTACATAATGAAATTGTCAGACAGAGAAAACTTGCTATTTGACATTGACGTCTGTCTAACTTGCACAACAACGGTGAAAGCACTTTAGTTTGTTTTTGACGTAAGCTTAATATTGAAATTCTGACTGATATGAATCACTATTCAATATTTTATGTGCACTTACAACGACTACTGAAACATGGAAAGCCTAATGGAAAACAACTTTTCTTAGTAATATCAATGTGTAAAGCCATTGAATAACTTGCAATATACGATGTTCTTTCTCATTGGATACACATATATCTATAAGTTGTCTTTTGAGATAGAGAAAAGAAAGAGAGTTTATATGAATATAACTTTAAGTTTTCCATATTTATTAATCATATAATTATTATCATATATAGGTATTGTATGATTTGTAAGTTTTTATTTGCACATGCGAAGAAAAAAGAAAGAGACACCCAGCCCTTGATCTTTCCAGTTCTCTGAAATATGCTAAGAAGAAGAAAGAACTATCGTACATAAGTTTGTTTGAGATGCTTAAGTTAGGCAATTGACGTCTAGAACTATTCTACAGCATTCTATAAGTCCTATAATCCTTTTTAGTGGAAAGAACAAGTTTGGGGATTCTGTAAACTGAATCCTTGCTGTATCTCAACCTATTTTTAAACTCTACCAAAAACTGTAGACACTTCATTTGTTACGTTATACAAGCAAAACATAATAAACAACAAATGTAAGTTCTTCTAGACATACAGTCATCGCTACTTCAATATGAGCTGTATATAGTCTAGACACAATAAATTTTGTATACTATGTTCTCTAGAATTTAAAATCAGGTAACGAGAAAAAATACAATACAAGTTAACTCAATTTTTAATTCTTCGTTAATTAAATTACAATTGAATTATTTAATGCGGAAATATAATTTGGAACAAGAGGTCAATATACTAGACAGAAATAGAGAATCTTATCCATAATAATATAAAATGACAAATGCTATGCAATTCTTTTATGCATACAGCATAATTTATGCTGCATAAGTCATAAACCTCGTCAATGTACCTAAATAATTCAACACGCTCAGCTAAACCAAGAAATCAAGAGTGCTTTGACCCTATTTTATTTTTTTTCACAATAAAAAAAGTAACATTTGGAACAGAGAAAGTATGAATGAGACACAGCTATATAACTATATAAATGGTACCCAATAACTTTTTTAATACGAACCACTGACTAAAAGAATACTATGCATGTATATCTGACATGAATAGATAACAAGAATAGAAATAAAAAAAACATAGAAAATGTAACAGAACCAATGTCTTTCTTCTGTATCATACATATATAAGTACATACGAGAAACTAAAAGAAATACGACAATTGTAGAATATCTGAGATTTGAGAATGCTACATATAAATGATACGCATAAAGATGCACAAAAAAACAAATTCTCTGAAAAGTTTTAGAACTAAGAGACTCACTATTGGTACATGTAACTACAAAAGGTTTTTAAAATATCTACATAAGAATCTTCATGCCAAAACAATTAGTAAAGAGACCTTGAGATTGTGAGAAAGAAAACTATCTGCATGTGACAATTGGAGAATATGACCACATGACCTTGCGTATGGGTTCTGTTTCGATATTGCTTTGCGTCCAAGAAATATTTTACAGTCTCGTCATTACTACAAAGCACTCGTGATCTATAAGCATATGCCGGGCCTAATTTCTTGAGCTCTGTTCTAGTTCTATTAAATCCTGTGAAACTACTGTATAGTATAGAGTCACATAACGATGTTTGAAGTAATAATCTTGAGCCTTGAGTTTGTAAATCGAATTATATTCTAGTCAACTCGTGCAATCCTTGTACTAACTGCTAACTAGGTTTTACTCATAAAATGAATGCCAAAAAATTTTGTATGACAAGTCCTATTCAAAAGAAATAGTAAAACCAAAGAATAAACAACCAGTGATCCTTATGAACAAAAGACATTTATAATACTGTTCACATTTTTAATTTTCTTTACTACCTACAATAGCAAGTATTTTAATTCTAAATATCTAAACTAATTTGAAAACTATACAGCATTGCGTAATCCTATATATTTGTATAAACACATTCAAAACATTGAGTAAAGTCCTATGGACATTGTTCTAAAAGTGAAGGTCATATGAACAAATGCAAATTATTGTATGGTATCCGTATTCATAGTAACAGAAAGTTTACAAAATAATGAAAAGACAAATTATAATAGTCCTAGGATAAACTTAGGCTCAGCTAGCTAACAGAAAGTATGGCTTAATTAGATATAGATCAAAAGTTAACTCAAAGTTTTGGACAAATTGTGTCATCACCAGAAGTAAGGAAGGAAAATTGCACTACACTAAACTACTAGCTTTGTTTTGATTAGAAAGCTTGAAAGAACTAACTATGAAATTGCTCACAAGCTACATAATTTCATCTACGGCAAGTATGACTAATTCAATTCTGTTAGTTTTACCATGAACTTCTCTATTATTGTTGGTGAGCTTAGTCAAAAAGCTGAGATTGGATAAAAATACTATGAAGCAGGTGCTAGCATTATATTAGACAAGACAATGCGTTACGTGAAGAGAAAAAAGAAAAGAAAAGAGAGAAACGTCCGGAACATTAAGTGTCATAGTCACCTTGATCAGCAGTTAGTTCACCAAATTTAATTCCACCCCTAGAGAAAAGTAAAAAAATATAAGAAATATTAGATTTGGGTTTCAAGTTCAATTATAATAATTCCAATAAATAATTTTAATGCAATGCATATTATAACTTCATACTCTATGTAGTGTATCGAATTAGAAGAGTAGACGTTAAAATACTACACGGTAGTTTAATGAAAATCTGTGGGAGCATTTTAATTAGATTCTCCGAATAATCACTGTTCATTAGAAAGGCGAAGATAATGTTTTGTTGTAAATCATCATACACTCTAGTGTAGAATTTGATCTTCTTTCAATACGTATAGTAATGTAGGTAATAACTATTTCAGAAGCGGTTCCTGAATAATTTAGCAGTAACTAGAATGCCAGTACTTCTACCAGTTTCGTGAGTTTTATCTATACGTTCATCTATCTTCTATTAGTCACACAAGCTAGAAAGTAAGTTACTGTGATATTCTGACTTTGCTGCTCAAAGTTTTTACCCTCGTTTATTTTGCCAAAAATGCAATATTATATTTCAACATGTACCGTATGTAAGCATATACAGTAATGTAAGTTTGATGATCCAACAAACTATACAAAAAAACCGAAAAAATTGGCTACAGTGCATTGTGAGCTTTTGTGTCATTCGGTTTCTCCTCCATGTACTTGAATACGTAAGAACATGACGGCTAAACGCTATTACAAATTCAAATTAGTAAATGCCACTAACCTCTAAATTTCAGTTTAATACTACTACATACGATGACGGTCGTATAGTTCAATTTTACATATTTACGAAACATCCATGATTTTGTTTACTGTATTACAACAGGGAGAGTGCAATATATGCAATAGAACTAAAATGCATAACTATTCACTCCTGTACTGTATGTTGCCTGAGTAGCTTCTCTCATTAAGGAGAAAGTCATTTTCCCCAAAAATTTTATATAAGCTTTTAACTTACCCAAGAAGAATTGTTGCAGCTTCTGGAACACGAAAGACTTTCCATCCTAAATTCTCAAAGAAAGTGCACAGTCTTGCCTGACCAGTTGTCTTTCCACCGCAAGGTCCTGTGAAACAAAACTTAATTTTTTAAAATCTGTATATTTTTATATCTCATCTCATGTATCTCTTTTTTCTACATTTGAAATATTAACAGCTACTATACTATAGCTCAATTTTTTCCAGGTATTACGAAAAAAGTTCAATCAAAAAATATGTCTCAACCATGTATTGCTACACATAGTATTAGAGTGTAAAACTTAAAGTTAGCTATATATGACTTTGTGCCCTTGACTTTGGACTTTGGATAAAACTTTATATTCTTGTTCTGTTCTATCGTGTAAATTACACGGTATAATACATAAAACATACATTATGGTTTTACCAATCTCTACTACAGTGAACTCTGTCTATGCCGCAACTCTTTGTAGCGGATGCCATTTCTGGCTAATTGCATGTGTTAATACATGGTCACCCTCTTTATAACAAAAAATTGCCTATAATGTAGTCACTGAAAGACATTTTATGAAAATTAACTTTCTATAAAGCAAATTGATTGAAAACGCAACCATATGACAATGTTGGCGTTTTTGTAGGAGGAACTTTCTCCAATATTTAAATCTAGCAAACTTGGCTAAATTTTTGAAAATAAAAGCTAATAAATCTCTTCATAAAGGAAATAATACTATTTGACTCCAAGAGAAATTTAAAAACTTTGACTTTACGTTATAGACAGAGTCCACTGTAGTTTCAGTGTATATTTTAAGATCTACATATGTACGCTATAACTAGACATAAGACAATACAAATGGAGTAAAAAAACTAAATTTACTTAAAGCTATACAGCCTCAAGAATAGCTTATTTTATGCAATACATGTGCCTAAACGTTTTATAGTGCCTTGTACTAGAAATATATTAAGAGATTTATTTCACCATCACAAAATTACTATGTCTAATAGCAAATAGTTACGATTTACATTTCCTCGTAACTTTGGTTCTTATAGGCTGGAAACAAGTATGTTTCTATATAGAATATATAACACTATTAATACTCGTATTTTGTACTTTTGAAGCCAAGAAATACGAATTTGCTATCATGGCAAGTCAAGATACCATATTCTAATTTTAGACACAACATTTCCGGCCAAGATTTTGTGTCATTATATGCATACGCTCTAGTAAAGAACCGTATACACAGCATCTCTCTAAACATTTAAGTTGATGAGATAGCTAAAATAATATACATAATGGAATTCTACATTGAGTAAGTCAAGTAGTGGTAATATAGGACTAGGACTAATTACGGATTTTGCAATATTCTGTACAGCACTAATCTAAAAATATGTAAAGAAGAAAAATAGCTGTAGCTGTGATTGTTCCTTACCCTATTTGTATAGAAAAAATCAGCTCGAGTAATTTTTTTAACTAACAAAATTTTAAAAAAAAATTATCTGAGTCTGAGTGACAGGGCATCAACCTAAATTACTCGAGACTCATTTTACATTTACATTTCCAAGTAATTCTAAATGAGTAAGAAGATATGTAGTAGTATGGATAACTCTAGTTTTGAAACAAACGCCATCATCAGCACTAATCATCATAAGACAGTCGTTCACCAATTGTACTTATGTTCTGGTGCCAAAAACACGTAGAGTAAGTAGAACTGCTGACTGTGTTCAACATGATCTACATATAATATGTGCATTTATATATGATTCGTCTTGTAAACCTACGCATTAGGCATGAATAGCTATAGTTTCACGTCATTGTCATTTGTTTAAACTTTTAAATGCATTGAAAATTTGAACGAAAACGTTAGTAAATGACTTGAGCATAGAAAGCTAGCCAATTTTTTTTAGCTCATCATAGAATGAGCCAAAATAAATACCATCAGAGGAAAAGCATGTGCCTCTGTTTTATGCATCAGCATACGTCTAAATTAAAACTAAATAAGTATACAGAAGAAGTAGTGTTGCTTACTGTACTGGAAAATACCATTATAATAGAAATATTAGTAGAAAACTAGCTAAAGCCGGTTTACTGGTTTTATGTTTACTAATGTTTACTTTACAAGTAAGACATTATAAAATATGTGTTTTGCATAATTAGTTTCAGTAATACAGATGATTAGCTCTAATTTATATGAGTTTGCCTTGAAATAATGTCAGCAGTAAGTTATAAAAGTATATAGAGCTTGCTCCAACATGAACTGAAATGAAGCGAAAGAGACTTCTTAAAGTATTACAGTAATCAGAGTCTAAAATTTAGACCTTCTCAACTCTTTCTTCGTAACATAGTACATTGCAGTACAATTCACATTGTGTGGATAATTACTATTAGTGAGTAGGAATATATGTTATATAAACTATGTTGGAAATACCCTTTTATCTCAAAATTAGCTTGCAAAAATTTATCACTTTCAAACTCTATCGATAAAAATTAGAATAACCTTTTTCAGCTTATGATTTCCGGAATGTAATATTGTAATTTTTTGTTTCGTTTTTATGATACTATGTACAAATCGTACATCAGAGTAGAACCAATATAAAAAAAGTACACGAAATTAGGATGTAAAAATTTCTACGAGTATCATTGCGATTCAATTGTTAAAATATACTACATCAGCAAGAATTTTTTTCTTCTTTAGTTAAGTGACAGAAGAACATGTTGAGCAATATTTTTGTAATTGTCTAGACACAAAGAGTCATAAATGAAAATAGCTTAAGTAATCATATTTGATTTCATTGTCTATTTGTTCTGTACTAAAGTTCACGGACAATATATAATTCGGGTACGATAAAACACGAAGTTGAGCTTTTTCTCCCTGAAAGCAGACAAAGTGTTGTCTGTAAAGAAAAAAGAACCAGATGCTTGTCACACACATGTCTGAATGTATATATATACGTGACATTATCAATATTTTTCTTGTCGTTTAGTTTGCTTAGTCAATACAAATTGTATAGTTTTAGTTGTAGAGATAGTTTTTCATTTCAAAGAAATTGGTGACTAATTTCTGGTGCAAAATGATAAAATGTTGAAAAATAACATGCACCATTATCTCCTATGGTCATGTATCAGTCATGCCCTATACTAAATATCTTCTAAGTTAATAAACTACAATAATATCAAATATACGAGATTGTGAGACAGAAATTTTATCAGTATTTATTTTACTACTCAGAAAGCTAATAGAAAATAATGTGTGTGTACTTTTTGATAACTGACCTCTTAGTAGTAGTTTAGCTTTTGTAAATTTCCTAAGAATGACTAAAATCATTGCCCTTCCTATTACTAACTATTAATCATAATAAAATAATATAAAGAGAAAAAAATTCATTTATCCATATATAAGATAATTTTCAAAGAAATATTTGACATTTGATAAACAATAAATATTGTGAAATTAACATTTGCATGAGAGTATTACTAATCAAATCATATAAATGCAGTAAACGGAACAACAGAAGACTAATATATTAATGTAATAGCACAATTTAATCTGAGAAGTTGCAAAGAAAAAATCCATTCTACAGACAGAGAGATATAATCTAGCTGATTAGACTCTTCTCGAACTTTATACGATTAAATGCATATTAATAAATTGAAATGCTTTCCAGTTTCAGTGATTTATAATGTATTAGAAAAATAAGAGGCTTGAAAATGTTCTTTGGTTGCATTACATATAAATGCAATCAACTGACTATATATATATGACTCAGACGGGCTAGGGAATACTTTACCGGCGATGCTATACTATATAGCAAGCAAACAAAGGCCTTTTATTATGTAAATGAGCCTTATTGTTACTGTCTTTCTTGTTTAAACGTGAACTAGACTCTGGCTTTATATTCCCTAGCCCGTCTGTATATGACTGACTGACTGAGACTGGCTATAACTAACTGCAAGAGTAATGTAAAAACGTCTCAGTTGTCCCCTTTTCATCGGAGTTTTTAATGAAATCAATTGCTTACCTCCAGTAAGAACAACACGATATATCTTTCTTGGTCGTGGGACACCATCAATATCTAGTTGGACACCATTTTGATAGGGTGCAACAACATGACCATTACTAGATCCATTGGAAACAGAGCGCCCAGTGGTAGATCCATTTCTCATATTCCAAATCTGTTCACCATTGCTATGACCATTACTAATAATGTCATTTCCATGTTGTCTGTAGTAAGTTTCAAATTCATTTCTATGACTATTATTGATCTGATTACATCCATTCTTTTGTTGAGCTCCGTTTTGTTGATTATTTATAGTTGTTGTGCTACTACTGATCTTGTCTGATTTTTCTTTCTCTTTATTATTATTATGATGATAAATTGAATCCAAACTACAATCTTTTTTCTCTGGCTTCTTTTCTTTCTCAAGCAACTCAGACTCTACAGTTATTACTGGTGTTGATGACATGATGTCTGCTGCTGCTGCTGAAGATGATGAGTTATTTCCAAGTCTTCCTTTTAGATGTGGCATTTTCTTACAGCTCTTGTCTGCTCGTAATTGTTTTGTAATATTTATAGAGTATTATAAAATTATATATTATACATTTAGAAATTGTTTCAAAGGTGAAAAAATATTAAGTAAAATAGTATTAATAACTTGAAGAAAATTAAATTGTTTTAAAAAGTTGAAGTCTTCATATAGTTGATTTATAATATATTAATATAATATTGGAATTGTTGTTGTAGTTTTTAGTTGTTGAGACTGATGATGATAAGACTTTCTGGTAGTACTATTGATTTATGAATCACTTGAATTTAATTCCAAATTAGAGATTGTCGTTGATATAATAATAATTTAATCACTTGTGATAATTTGACTTGATGATGATAATCAAGAAGAAGATGATGTTGGGTATGTAATTTTTAGCCGACTGGTTAAAATAAGAAAGTTGATGCTAGAATTTATAAGATAAAATTTGGATTGGTAAAGAATTTAAATTAGAAGAAAAAGTTGAAATTATTAAGTAGCAAGACATTGAGAGAAAACTAGTATACTAGTTTTAGTCTTTATAATCTTGAGACGATGAATAATTTTAAAAAGAAAAGGATGAGATAATAATATTTATTAATAACTGAACTGACTATAGTGTAACAGAGCCAGTCAGAAAAACTGAACCGAACCAGACGGAGCACACAATTGGAGTGAGAACACTGAGACTGAGTGAGTCAAACGTCTCTTAAATAACTTAGGCAAAATGCCTAAAGTCGTAAGAAAGAGATAGAAGTTGAATTGAGTAGAAGAAGCCTGGTCGATTCGGTAAAGTGAACTAACTTAACTATTCTGGGCTTTGTCATGTCTCATTTCATACCATGTACACGTAAATACTAATAAATATCTAGTCTACTTTTTAAATCAGACATTTATATAAAAAATGCATGAAACATGGGTAATTTTGCTGTTACTGCATAGTGTGAAAATTAAATCAATATATCCTCATGCTCAAAATTTTGGACTTGACATAAGAACATAAACTCTATCGATTAGACAACAAGATGATAAGACAGGAGGCACTGACTGACTAGTGAGAGATTGAGACATTTACAATTTACTCTGTTTGCAACGTCATTCATACACAATAAGTAAATATGAAATAAAATATAAATACAAATATGGATAATAAAAAAATTGCATATAATCTAATCAGACGTTTTGAGTCAAAAGTTTTTCTGAAAAGAGTACAGTGTAGAACAAATACCCCATTTGGTCACCTAAGGTGACTAAATGGTCACCTAAAATAGGTGACTAAATAATCACCTTAGGTGACTATTTAGTCACCCACGTGATAGT
>VCNE01006573.1:0-11018 GCA_009869805.1 Oncopodura yosiiana
GTTTAAGAGTAGAACATGAGCGCGATGAATTCATGTCAAGGGTTTTATCAGTTTTATGTGTATGATGATTACTTTTTCTTGCCGCTGCTGTTTGCTTTTCTAATTAAAAAATAGGTTTCGACTCTAACGTTATCGTCTGATTCATTTAATTGTTAGCGTAGACAACATAGGCCACTAGTAAAAATATATTGGCTTAACCTATTGAGCTTTAGAGATCTGTGATAGTTTTTATGGAACAGATGTGAAATTGGGAATTTAATAGACGACTCGATTTACTACACGCTCAATTTCTCATTACTAAACACTTGTGTGCAAAATGAAATGGAAAAACAGTCTTGAGCTCCAATAAAAATGCTAATGTTGACTCATCATCATTTCACAATCGATAGAGAAACCTACTAATATAAAATTGTAAATTGGAGTTCTTTCGATATAAATGTATTTTAGTAAGCTCTGCTACGTGAAACTAAAAATGTCGATATTAGGAAAGGAAATTTGGTCTAGTGGTAGAGAACGCTCTTCAGAATGGCGAGGTTCTAGGTTCGATTCCCAGCTAGAGCAAAAAATTTTTTTACTTAGTTTATCTTATTAATGAATAAATATTTTACGAAATGACATTTATGTTATAGAAAATGGCTTAAAAAATTTGACTTAGTGATAGAGCTCTCAACTGAAAGAATAAGGTTCTGGGTTCGATTCCCAGCTAGATCAAGTTTTTTTAACTTAGTTTATCTAATTAATAAATAAATAGCTCACGAAAATGACATTTATGCATAGAAAATGGCTTAAAAAATTGGCTTAGTCGTAGAGCTCTCAACATTTTAAACTGTGAAGTGCTGGGTTCGATTCCTACCTAACTCAAGTTTTTTTAAACTCATTTTGTCTTAATAAATAAATAGTTCACTGAAATGACATTTATGTTATAGAAAACGAGATTGGTTAAGTGATAGAGCACTTAGCCTTTACAAAGTACATGGTTCTGGGTTCGATTCCTAGCTAGATCATTTATCATTTATTGTAAGTTTAATGGTCTGCCTTAAATTTTCTGGTCTACTTTAAGCTCTTGACGACTTTAAACTAAAGCAATACCTGTCTGGTGCAATAGCTCTCAAAAGCAGTCATCATACTCTCTCCAATATCCAAAAATATTTTGCCGACATTAACACCACTCAAATCTTGTCCTTGTCGTCGTTGCCCTTCAACATGTCTCGTAGCAATTGTAGTTCCTTCATCAATAGCCTGTTGCAAACTACTCGTCAACTGTCGATTAATCTCAATCAATTGATCCACATTTAAAAAGATTTGATCCAATTGCTCTCGCGTTAGTAATCCAGCAATATGAATCGGTGTGTAGAACTCATCTTCAATAATTTTTAAATCTCTTCCATATTTTAATTCAGTTTCATAAATCTCCATAATAATTTCTTTCCTTTCTGATCGTTTCCTTGCGCATGAGCGACATAGAGAATTCGAGTCTGGTGCGGTATTTGAATTTCCCGCCGACTCCAGAGCTGGTTCAATTTCTGCCTCTGCTTCTGGTTCATCAAGAGGAACTGTGTTACAATCTGGGCATAAGCGTGAATGTTGCTGATGATTGTTGACATTGTTGGTCAGTGGCTTAAGCATTAAATTATTGTTGACAGCAACCAGGGAACTTGACTCTGAACCAATTCCAGAATCATTTCGTTCCACTTCTGTTCCACGGGTAGATTTTTTGGAACTGCTTAAAGAAGATGATTGGCTGTCGGATGAATTCTATAAAAAAATTAAAAAAAATTAGTATAGGTAGATCAGTAATTTCTAGATCAAAAATGATTTACCGATTCTGCAGCAGTTAGTCGATCTCTAATAGATTCGAGAAAGCTGAGTATCTCATTTTTACTTGCACCATCAAAAATACTTTTTGCATCAAATGCATCAGCATAAATTGGTGAACCAGATTCCGCTCGAGTGAGGTCGCCAATTTCTTCATAAATTGGTTCATCTTCATCACCATGAATTTGACCTGCACCATTATTGGTTAATGGGCCACTTAATAATTGACTTAGAATAGCCGAAGATTCGCCATTGGCCACCGAATTTTGTTGTTGAGAAGCAATTAGTGAATCAAGAAACTTCCCACGAGCCAATGAAATCGTTTGAGTGACCAACTTACTGACCGAGTTTAATTTATAATTATCTTCCGAATTCGATGCGACATCTGACCCACCAGCAGAGAGTGAATAATTCTTTTCAGAATTGTAATCCTCTTCAACACCAGATGACTCTGAGCTCGAGGAAATAATAACTTTAGAAATATACGTTGAATACTCTGTTGGTGATCCTGCACCAGAAACTAATGAACCAGATCCAGATTTCTCTTGGCCAGTGATAAAGCTTAATTTTGTTAATTTGTCATTAAGCTCATGAAGTAAGCTTCGTGTTCGGTCTAAAACTTGACCAACTTCTTCCTTCTTGTCTAATTGTCCTGTTGACGCACTTAGCGTGGTCACTGGACCCAATTCTGAAGACAACAATCCTTGAAGTCGATTTAAATTCTGGTGCGATTTTGATATAGATTTAGAAGTTGTTGCTGACGCACCTGGCTTAGATAAACTTGACGAACTTGATGAGAGCAATGGGAAATTTAGTAAAGGTAGATCAGTAGAAATCTTGGGCAGTAAATGCATTGGTGGTCCTTGAGCTGGCAATGGTGGCGGTGTATCTTTCTCTTCAGTTTCTGCACCAGAATCAGTAGAAGGACTCGAATCTTTTTGAATTTCCCGCTCTGCCAAACTCATTACGTCATCGTACAGTGGCTCCTCCTCGTATTCAATTGGCTCAACTACTTTCCCTGATCTACCTTTCACCAATTGACTTAGTGATGGAAACTTGCTGAGCGAACCTTTCAAATTTTTGGTTTTGCCGCCAGAACTTTTGCTTTTTAATGACAACGTATCATCATAAATCAGTTCGGAGTGATCTAGCTTCTGCTGATTACATTTATTGTCATTGATGTCATTGTAAAGGTTGTCGATGACGTCATCGTCAACATGGATCTCTTGCGTTGATTGACGACTATAGCTGTTAGCATCATTTTTCTGTGGCAGATTTGGCGGTGGTAAAGTTGGCTTAGTTTCATTTGAATTTAATGTAGTGACGTCATCGTATAATGGTTCTTCTTCTTCTTCAGGTAGATCACTCACTGATTTACTATTTGGTGCTGAAATTGGCGGACTTGGCAAAGGAAGAACGTCTACTGGTTGCGAATACGTTTCAGTCGTCTCCTTATCTTTTTCTAATGTAGATGTCGCTGAAGATGGTGAAGACTCTGGGCCAGAATTCATTATTAAAACGACAGACGTTGATTGGCCAATAGATTTGTTGGCGGGATTTGAAGAAATTGGTGCAATTTTATGTTTTGGAATTGGTGGTGGTAAATCAGTATGGAAAAGTAAATCAGTAGCTGCGTAATGCATTTCTGAATTAAGACTAGAATTATTAGTTATATTGGTTGGTGACACCAATTCTGGTGACTTTGTGCCAGAGAAGATTCGAATTTCGCTCACGGAATTCTCTTTGGTGACAATTTCTATGTTTTGAACTGGTGCAGATTTTCGATTGTTGGTGACTTTGGCTGGTGAAGAAGCTTTATTGATTACTGGAGCATTGTGTCGATTGTTGGTCACTGCAGGAGAGCGATTGATTTTTGTATTTTTGACTAATGGTTTATTAGGAGTTGGAATTGGTGCATTTCTGGTTCCATTGCTAGATGAAATTGGCATTGGTAAAGAGATTTGGGATTTTGTTGGTAATTTGTTGCCCAATGATTTTGGAGGTGTGGCTTTACTTTTTTGAAGGCTATTGGTTAATTTTCCTGGTGGTGGTGGAGGTGGCTCTTTAGGTCTTAATGTATTGGTGGTGGCGGAGGATTTATTATTAAAAGAATTGGAGTGTTTGATTCTTGGCCGACCTGGTGACTTTGCATTTTGGCGAGAGAGTGAGCCCAATTGTTGACTCATGTTTAATTTAAAGGTTTGCTCAATAGAAGGACGCGATTGGTTGAGACGAATTCGTGTTGTGTCATTGAAGAGTAAGGAATTTGGATTGACGATTTTTGATTGGTTGTGAGACTCGTGGTTTGTTGACAGCAACACTTGGCCGTGACCTGAGAAAAAAAAATAAAAAGGAAATTAGTAAATTGTGTTGACACCTGCATAAGGAATTTAAGTAATAAAACGAGTAAAGTATAATAAATCAAGGCGACACAGCAATTAAAAGCTTGGAGTCGCTCTGTGTGAGTCTTATAGTAATACATTACAAGAATTACTTAAGGCTTTTGCTATATAGAGCTATACTCTCCCTATAGTCCTCTATAAAACATTATAGGAAAATGAGTCTTATAGTGCGTATCGGCCCAGAATTTTGCTACAGACATTTCCTTATAGAAGAAATTAGTCATTATGGGTAAAATTGAGAATGAGTTCACTGCTGGATGTTAAGGTTGGCTATAGTAAAGGAGAGGTTTAGGCTAGCAAAAAAGAAATTGAGTGAGTAAAGTGAGACTATTTGTTTATAGCCCAGCATCTCATTTTTGCTCAAGACACATTCTCTTTATAAGGATTTCTATTTTCTATAGTGGTAGAAATTCTTATAAGATTTTTTAGTATCGTCTCTAAGCTAGTGACTGTGAGGCGTAATGTGTTTTTTTATAAAAAGTGAAAAATGGCCTTTACTGGGCGTTGAGCATGAAGCGATTTAAATTCTGTAGCTAGCATTTAGTAACATTTAAAATTCTGTGAATTAGCATTGGTACAGCTTGCAAAGTCTGAAATACTAAATAAGTAAATTTCAATGCTCTTAAACCCCCACTGTGACAAAACCAACAATGATTGAAAATGAGACAAAATGCAAAGGTAACTCACAGCGTGAGCTTTTCTCTCCTATTGCAATGTTAACATGGGAGAGAAGCGGCATGTAAATATTTGTCACTTTTGCTCTTTTTTCGCATTGTGTCTCCCAAGAGCTTTTTAACTTCCCTGCAGCTTAGTAAATATTTCCTTCCTTCCTCTTTACTCTTAAGTGCATTTATTACAAAACTCTTCATAAAAATTCTGCCGACTCAACAACTCTACGAATGACATTAACATTCAAAGCACTCAACAAATGCTTAGAGCTACTCAAGTTTAAAGTCTCATAAAAGTCACAATAATAATTTCCTTTCCTTTGAAGCATAAACTATTCAAAATCTCAAAGAGTCTCACAAGGGAAGGTTTTCAGTCGTTTCTCGACTTTTGGCTTCATTTTGGTTTCAAACGAAAGAGGAGCATTTAATTAGTCGAGTGGTGAGAATTTGTGTTGCCAATGGGCCCTTCTTCTTGCTCAAAATTAATTTTGAAGATCAAAAAATTGGACTTTGTTGCAAGCGCGAAAGCCACTTACTACTTTTAACGTGTATTTCACATTTTCTAACATTGTGTCTTATAGAGAAATTAACATGGCCAAAGGCCCATTGGACACTTAATTGGCCATTGGCAAGAGATATTGTCACTACTCGACTAATTAAAAGGTTCTCTTTCGTTTGAGACCAAAATGAAGCCAAAACTTGAGAAACGACTCAAAACCTTCCCTTGTAAGAACTAACAAGTGAATTTGCCTCTTTTTAATGCTACATATAGTAATTAGCTGCATAGGTCTCGCCATTAAAACTACCCTAAGACTTCACATAGTAGCCTAAGTTATCTAAGGTAATAATTTTCTAACTTTTTCTACAGATTGAGACGTTTACTCTAAGTTTTACGGTTAAGCCACAAACTTAAAAGCTCAGAGACCGCACACATAAAAATAGCATTAAATCAACTTAAGACTGAGCTCAGAAATTTTAAAACAATCTGAGAGACTTGAGACTCTTATAAACTTTTATTTCGGACTTTAATTCTCATTCATTGTAAGCTTAGAAAAGTTTAAATCTTGAGAGCTGAATTTAACTATTAATAGTGAATTCGCTTCAGTCTTAAGAAAGTACCAAAAATGTTGGAGGTAAACACTAAAATAAAAAGTGCAATTTAACAATAATGCAAAACTCATTAGCTTTTCCTTAATGAAGTTCTCAAGAGCTTCCGACAATTTGTAACAACTCAAAATATAATAGAACCCGGAAGCCACTTGCTCTCTGCCATATGTCATCATCATTTTTCTTGCTCAGTTTCTTTTGATTTTATTTTTTTGCTCTACGTCAAAGTCAAGTGGCTTATTGAGTTCTCAGTAAGCAATTGGGAACAATTAAAAAGATACTCTAATGTTCTCAACTGTTGACAAGGGCAAGGCCTGCTGAGTAAAAAGTTGTGAGAGATCTACAGCAGCTAATCGTAATTAGTGAGCAATTGAACTATCTTTATCTGCATCTACTTTAATTTATCATTTGACTACTCTATATAAGCCGGCCTTGAATTACTTTTTCTTCATGCTATGCCACACATTCATTATTTGACTCAATTTATCTCACATATGATTTTTTTATCTATTCTCAATAATTCTTTGAAATATGATATAGCTACCTTTACTATAAGAATGGAGCTAAGCTTTTTACTCTTAAATCATGCTGCTCTAATTTCATTTCGCACAGCACTCACTCGCAAAGCTCCAACTCTAATAAATTTTGTGTGATCAAAAGAAAATCTTTAAGGGCGTTTTCTTATACATGATTTTAATGTAGAAGTCTATAATGTTAATTCTATAAGAAATGACAAGTTGTTTATATCAAAATCAATTCGATTCAAATGAAAGCCAAGGCTATACAATTCCATTCTACTTCTTCCTTTCATTTTCATCTCTCTTTTTAACTTTTTATGTCAACGCTTTAAGAACATTTCATTCACTTTGATTTCTATTGCGGTTTTCTTATACAGTGGAATTTGTCTATAACGGTCACTTTTTGAAGTCTCTCAGCTTAAAGCCTATCTAAATACATTATATCGCCTCTCTCTATAACGGTTCTGTATATAATAGTACTCTCCCTATAACGCTGTATTTCCACCCAATTTTAGGAAAATTGTGTCTCTCTATAACGGTAATTGTATAAAAACGACATCTTCAGTCGGTATTTTTACATTTTCTGAAGAAAGAGTAGTGACTCTCCCTATAACGCTGTATTTCCACCCAATTTTAGGAAAATTGGCTCTCTCTATAACGGTACTTGTATAAAAACGACATCTTCAGTCGGTATTTTTACATTTTCTGAAGAAAGAGTAGTGAAAGTTGTGGAAAATTGTGCTGGATATCTGAGTAAAGCAATAGTTCAGATCTTTGGCACTTTCAAGCAACTCAAGCCAATGCTGCGAGTAAATTTGACTATGTAATTCAGCATTCTGATTGAAAAAAGTTCTCTCTATAACGCTCATGCGCTTCACTTGTCCCTAATACCGGTATAGACTCTGTTTATAAGAGAGTTCTGTCTATAACGGTGGAAATTATCTGGCTCTTGCTTCACCGTTATAGACACATTCCACTCTATTCTGCAACTGTCAACTTAACGTTTATTCTCACCTGTCTTAACTCCATTTTTCTTCCTCAACGACGACAATGGTTCAGAACTTTCATCATCTCTCATCATCGGTCCACTTTTAACAACTCTTGTCACTCTTTTAGTTTCTTCCACTCTTAAATTCTTTTCTTTAGTCGCCACCACTAAGCCACTAGCAGTATGTTCCGTAATACAACTCTCTTTAACAACTTCCGGCTCTTTTCCCCCTTCACTCTCTTGCTGCTCTCTAGATTTCCTTGCTGCAGCCATCTCCGCCGCTTTTTTCGCCACTTCATCACCAAATGAATTGGCAACAATTGGCCCAATCTCATCAGACTCATCGCTACTTCCACCGCTATTTCCACCACAAACGACAATCTTAGCTGAATCAAACTGAACTTTTTTCTTTGAAGCTGTTGACATTGTTGACACTGATGAGTCAAAGTAAATCAATTCTCTTTCTGGTGACGACTCTGCTGCAGAAGAAGAATTATTATTATTGTCATCAGCAGCCATTGCAGACGATTGTCCACTTGGTGACTCATAAACACGATTTTTTAATATAGACTTCTTAATTGAATCTGTGGCTCCAGCTGTGATGGGAATTGAATATTTTTGTGATTGACTAACAACAATTTTAACAGCGTGCTCTGAAGTCGTTGGTGACAATGATGGTGACAATGGCTCTTTAGTATTGTCACTGTTGTCATTATCAGACTGGGAATTCTCTTCATAAATAGTTTCTCTTAATAAATTTTTAGAAGATGGTGACGAGCTGGAGCCACGACTTTTACGACGACGTAAGGCTCCATATTTCTTTGGCACATTTTTCTCACCAGTTTCTGGTGACGTAGCATTTAGTGATCTAGCATTAGCTTTATCAGCAGCTAATTGGGCTATGCTGCTCATTGGATTTTTGTTATCTGTTGATATTGGTGACGTCACAGGCTTCGCTGGAGTCTTATTGGATACATCAACAATAATATTGGAACTGGCGTAATGACTACTTTGCCTTTGCTTATTAGCCATTGGGTTTCTATTAGCCAATGGCTGAGGTGGCGGCAAATTTTCTTCAAATGTAAATTCCTCGAACCCTATTCCATCTTGGTCACCATCATCTGCACCAATTTGATCAGCCAGTGATACATATTCACTAAAGCGTCTATAACTTGAACCAGATTCAGAATTGGTGACACCAGTATTAGTTTTAGTAACATTTTGAGGTGGTGGAGGTCTTGGTGGTGGACTTTGATTAGCATTGACTTTAGTTTGACTATTAGTGACAACTGGTGACTTATTGATGACGAGATTGGCTTTCTTGTCACTTTTCTTCTGGAACTTTCCACCGCCAGAAGTGCCATTGACTTTTGCACCATTTGCACCAGATTGTGTCGTTGGCACCATGTAGATACCATGCCCAGCAATTCTTACTGGTTCCTTTGCCTTGGCATTACTATCATTAGTTTTTGAAATGCGCGGCAAAGAATTTAATGCGTTGTCACTAAGTTCATCAGAGTCAGAGTCATCTGGTGCAATAATCATGCCATCTTCTTTTCTGGTGTTTTTCTTTGAAACTTGTTCGCCATTTTTTCGTTGAGCTCGAATAAGTTGATAGGCGGTAACATCTGAATTTAAAATCGAGCTGCGTTTTATTATAGAACTGGCGGACTTTGAACTTTTGGCACTATTAGCTGGGCTATGAATCGAACTATGAATTGATATGACTTCAGCATTAATACTTAATGGATTTAATAATTCTTTTCTGGAACCATTTTTGGTAGAATTAATTATTGATGGTTGCGACTCTGACTTTTTGGATTCGACCAAAGGTGAAATTGGCCTGTTAGCCAAATGTGTTAGTGATGCACTATTTTTTCCGATGCTACCATTTTTAATACTCCCATTGGTTGATGCTGAACTCTTAGGCTTAACGTGATTGGTTGTACTAAGCCACAAATCATAAGGCATACATTGCCTCAAATCCCATTCACTATGATACAAATCTTCTGTGGGAACGTCATCAACTTTTTCACCTTCAACGTAATTAGGCACAGGACCAAATTCATTAGGGAATTCCCAACTTGGTCTCGATCTTCGGGGTCTCACACGAACACTTGCTGTAACATGGGGCGAAATAGGACTTAATTCTGGTACAGGAGACATAACGTTTCCCTGGGGTACACCACTTGAATATAATTCAGTACAGCTAGAATAAAATGATTTTTTTTCTGGAAAAAAATAATTCGATTGGTTTATAGAAGGCTTCTGGAGTCTTCGTGGATCAGCGTAGCGATTATTTGAATTTGGTGCGCGGTAAGGAAATTCATCAGCTGATGCAAGAGGATTAATACAATTTGTTGGTGGTAAAGGATAAAAATTTCCATTAGGATGTCGTATGATGTCTGAACCTTGGCCAAAAACTCCGGAGACAGATTGTCGCTCTGAAGATGATCCAGTTGCGAGTTTCTTAATGGAATCTAAGCTCGGTCGCTTTTTTACTACTTGTTTCAAACTTTTCCATGTTAGTTTCCGTACACTGGAAACAAAACTTTCTTCCGAAGCTTTAGGACCACGCCCACTTCCTTTTGCGCGACGTTTGCCGCGAGCTCCATAAGCTCCCATTAGTGCACATCCTGGACATGGATAATTAACTTCGGAAGAATATTGTTCGCATTCGCATGCGCAACAAAAATCATTGGTAGATGGCCCTGTGGTTTTTACAGAACAACGAGGAATTTGTTTTGAGCCACGCCCATTGGATGAAGAAGAAGCTGTCATAGTTGCTCCAGATGAACCAGAACCATTTGGACTTGGCATCATTGAACCATTTGATGAGAATTCGGATAAATTGGAACCATAGCCAAATGGAAGGTCTTGGGGTAATTTGACACTGCCATAAATCCAAGAGTGAGAACGGCTGACGTCTTTTCGATTTACACTTTGCTTAGCTACCATTTTCTCTACTGGACCTCCTTGTGACGCAGAATTTAGTTTACTGCGTGATGAAGTGAGGTTCGTCACTCGGAAATCTTCTTCTAAGTCAAAATCCGGGTAGCGATGATTTTGTGGCTTATAACGAGTGGAGCCACCGTAAATTGAACTGGAGGACGAAGCTTTGTAGCCACCGTTACGATTTGATGAAGAAGTTCCATAATGACTAAATGTATTGGAATTCCCTGGAGAAGAGGAATCGACACCTTTTGATTTAGCGAGTTTTAAAATCTTCCCTAAGACATTAGAGCTAGTGGATGCTCCTGAGGAATTTGATGGTGGTGGTCCAGTAGATTTGTTTCTGGAAGTGTCCTGAAATAAATAAGAAAAAAGTATACATTAGTACCAAAACTTAAGACGTGTTATAAATTTAATTAAGAGCTTAGGTTAGCTCTCCAAATTTTATATAGAGTAATGGAAGACTGGAGAATTTCTTTCCAGAATTAGGCGTCGTAGATTATCAGCTGGAGAGGAAGTCAAGACTTACAAATCTTAAGCCTATCGACTAATTTGCTATCCTTAGATA
>VCNE01006574.1:0-13866 GCA_009869805.1 Oncopodura yosiiana
AAAAGAAAATCTATAATATAGTCTTATATATTTGTCTAAGAAAATTTTCTAGAAAAAAGAAAACCGAAGAAATTGCGTCTATTAAAAAAGAAATACTTTTATGTTGTTGTGCTTTCACCACCGTTTCTGACTTTCACTTTATAAACTTTCTCACTCACTGCTGACGCCCAACAAATAGCCTTTTTTCATGATTTCTCACTTTATTCGTGCTCTTGACTTTTAACACTAAACTGCAGTGGAGTACTTTATACTTTCTTTTAGATGTTATTTTTATATAATCCATAATATAATCATAATGATTGTGTGTTCTTTAGGCACGAATTATATCCTGGTCTTGCACAAATGACATTTTTTAACTAACTAGAAAAAACCTACCATTACAAACAACAGACACTTACAATATTTTTAATATATATATCCTAACCATGATTCATGATTATGGCACAAAAGGTCAAAAGTGGGACACGCACTTTATATATATATATATATATTATATATTTACGTTTTTATATTATACGCTTTTCACTAAGTTTTATATGTATATAATAATGTATATTATATTATACTATATACATTTAATTCTATATATGCACAACACGAAGTCACATTACAAGAAGTCAGTTAATCAAAAAAGAAATATATTCATCAGACTCAAGGAAGAAGATAAAAATCTTGTTTGGTGGTCTTAATTTGAGATGAGGTATTTTGTATTTTTTTAGAGTTCCTTTCTTATGAATTCTTTTTTTTTAAACATACTTACATGGACATTTACATTAACACATATAACATTATTATATAGTAATCAAAGGTTAACAAGAAGACATTGTATATAACAAAAAAAAATTGAAAAAAGAATGGATTTTTTGTTTTTGGAAGAAGATAATAGAAGATGTGGTTGTTTATCTAGGCATTAATTAATTAACAGGGGTGCTTTAAAAAAATCTATGCTGATTGGTTAAATTTTTTGAATGTGTATGTAAGAGAGAGAGATAGTGCCGTATTATAATAATTTTTATATCGTTTTACGTTATTTTTTTTTGTATTTTACCTAATATATTTTAGTATTCATATATATATATTAAAGATATAATAACCACAGAGTAAGAAAAAGAAATCTGATGATTTTTTAGAGATAGATTATAAGATATCATGATCGAACCTATAAGGCAACTTGCTGTCTGAGAGTCACAGAGAGAAATAAATAAATGCAACTGTATATTTTATATATATATATATAAAGGTGTGTATAGTTGTATAGTATTAACCTATATATAAGTTTTCTTTTTGTCATTAGGTTGTTATTAATAATTAAATACTCACTATATTATACAATTTTTTTCAAGCATCTTGTCAAGTCTCCAACAACATATTTATCTTTTCTTTCTCTCCGCCTCTTGATCTTTAATTTATATATTAGTCTATTCAAATTTCAAAAAATTGATTGATGTTATTTGCCAATTTTCTTATGTCTCTATTTAACCAACCAAATCCTAATAAAACCACCTGCTTGCTTGCTCACACAACACAACAAAACTCGAATCTTACTCTGATCTGAATTTTGATTTTTTTTAATATTCGCTATATAAGCGCTTATGTTATTCAGTACGTTTATATATTTAGCTTGGTGCATAATATATGGCAATGTATTTTTTAACCTCTGATTCCTTTGCTGCTGCTGCTTGCTTGTTTCTTTTATCTTATAAGCCTTTTTTCTTTCCTTTTGATCTTTTCTTTCCTATATCAATCCATAGTTCACAACATTTACTATATATATAACGTCATATCATCAAGTAGAGAATAAGAATTTTTCTATTTTTTTACAATACACAGTTAATTTTTCTTTATATAGTTTGCGTGCACGGGTTTGTACTACAATGTATAATATCTGCTGAAAACGTTCTCTAATGATTTACAAAACTTCTTAAACCACAAATTATCACTCGGTAAATATTTTTTTTATAATAATGTATAATATATTTTATAATAACGTACGTATTAATCATATAATATATATATTTAATATGTGTAATGATTACGCCTTAAACCTCTGATTAATATAATATTATAAGAATTATCTTACAAGGTATATAGGACAATATTGCATATTACAATGTGTAACGTGTGTAATGTTGTATATATGTATGGGTGTTTTTGTTTTGTTTTTTTACGATCTTTACTTACTTGTCTTTAGCGACAAACACTGAACAAATACAGGCAAAGAGGAGACGAGGCATGGTCTTTTTTCCTTTTAGTAAGAGGTACTTACTTTTTTAGAATAATGTTTATACTTACTTAATTATATTATTTATATTATTAATCGTGTGTTGACTTTTATACTTATTTAATTAATTAATATTATTATATAATAAGAAGAAGACGACAAGTTCACAATGTTGTAATATATATATAATTAGTAAGAGTAGAGTAGAGTGTGTAAGTGTAGTATATTTTTTTGTTAGACAAGTGTTTATTTTGTTTGTAGTAGGTAATAGCGTTACTCACGAGCTAGTATATATATTATATATAGTTATAGTAGATAATTTTAACATATTATGTATTTTAAAGTTGTAATTGTAGTAGTGAACATCAAAGTATTTTTAAGGAGAGAAAAATTAGTAAATCGTAATAATAATAATAATAGTGTGTGTATATATATAGTATTATATATGTGCAGTTTTAGTTGCAATTGATTGGTTGTAGAAGTAGTTAATGATATTGCAGGTTAGATAAAGGATATCATAACATGCTTTTTTATGTAATTGTATTATAAAGATCAACTTATATATTATATATATATAGTAGAGTTAGAGTAGTGTATATATTTCTTAAAGATGGGAAGAAAAAAAGTAGTCGTAGTAGTAGTAGTAATAATAATAATAATAGAAAGATATTATCGGTGGTTGTTGGCATTAGTTGTTTTTGTTGCTGCTGCACTAGAATTTTTATTTGTTCCAGCACTTGTCGCTACTGCCGGCGTTGGTTTTGCTGCAGGTGTTGTAGGCGATGATGGAGAGCCGCCTTCAGATCTTGGTGGCATTCTTTCATTAATAGCATCTAATCCTCGAGCTTCTTCAAAAGACATAATCTTGTGATTTGCTGAGAATCCTTGTAAAGCTATAAATGATAAAATAAAGTGTGAATAAGTAAGTAAGTACTTAGATACTATACAACTATACTACATATAATAAATAATTGTCATTATTATTTCTTTATTATATTACCATTTCTAAGAGTTGACCTTCCACCAGATAGGGCTCCCAATGGTAGATTTCCTGTTGGAGTGAGACCTTTCAATTGTAACACGCTTTCACTCTCTTCCCTAAGAAAGAGAAAAACCATTAAAAATTGATACATAAATGTAAGGAAAGATCGTAAAGAAAAGCCATAAAATAATGTCTACTATAGACATGTTATATATCTTATTATATATATTACCTCAGGACTGAAAATACTCTTGCCATTTTTCCAATTGCTCGAATCTTGTTGCGTATAACCTCCTTACGTGCGGCAGCTGTAGCAGCTAGGCAAATAAAACAAAGGTTGCACGCCTATTACTTATCAAAAGTCCCACATTGGCAAATTGTGTTTTAATATCACACTAAAAATTATTTAATAATTGTATTGTTTTACGATTTTTGTTTTGTCTACTATAATACACAACATTCAGCCAAAAAATTCGGCTAAACTAGAGTAATCAACTGTGCTGAAATCAAGAAATTGCAACTAGATATATAGATAATAAATGTTAGAAAATATATATAATATAGTAAGTTTTTTTAAACCTACTCACACCAAGACCATATTATTTTGTTTATTTAGAAATTATTTAAAGTTTTTCTCGTTAAATTTTGTTTTGTTCGCAATGCACGACAAAAATTCTTTTATATAAAGTTATATATTATTTTGATATTGTTTGCGCACTTGGCAGCTCGCTAAAATTGCAGATAAATAATAAATAGAAAATAATATAAAAATAAATAATAAATTATAAGAGACTAGCGGATTCGAGTGCCAGTGAAATCATAAGAAATAAAAAGAAAATCTTTCAATTCAACCCTCTCACAAAAGTTTCACTCTCAAAGAAAAATCATAAGAAGTTCCACTCTACTATTAATAATAATACTCTCTTGTTTCAAATGAAAGCAAGCTGTATCTAACTATTATAATAACACACCAAGAAGACGAAAAATATTAGCCGAGCAAAGAGACAGCAGTAGCAGAAATAAAAGAAAACTGCATATATTATCACTGCTGACTTTTAATTCTTTTTTTTTATTAAATTTTTCTTTTGCACAACGGCATGCATTATTATTAGCTTCTCTGATATATTCCAATATCAGATCATCTAAACTTACCCATCTCTTTGCTTTCACTGAGCCGCCTCACATAATGCCCTAAATTATTAAATACAAACAGTTTTGCATTTGTAATGTTACAAAGTAGCAGCTGCGCTACTACTACTACTACCGCACCAGTATCTTTTTTATTGCCTAGACCTGAAAACTCTTGTTTTAGAATTCTAAAAGATTATATATAAAATTTATAAATTCTTTCCTTCAACATATTGCGCAAGAAAAATATTTTTCAAGTATAGTAGAGCTGTCATGTTTTAAAATGAACAAAAATAGTAGAAGTCTTAATTTGTTTGATTTTTTTTTCTACAACTACTGTCAAGAAATAAATGTACCGTCATCAAGTCCTTCCTCGCCTTCCATTAACTCGTCATCGGAGCAAATATTGAGAACGTTAACTAGCATCTCTGTGACTATATTTAGACAAAAAGAGAACAAAAAATTAAACTATGAATTTGAGTAGTCATTATTATAAATAACATACCTTTTTCTCCTACGAAGGGCAATGACCATGTAAATACGTCCATGAAATTGGGCAGCCAGTATGGATGTGGAGAACAGTTAAACTGACGAATATTCATGACGTTATTTTCATATTTTAGAACGGCAGCCTGTCGTAGAACAATGCATATAATATAGTATGTAGATAAAATACACCTGATGCATGCAACTATTATAATATTAGTGTATACCTTGTTATTATAAACGTCCAGGTAATTTGGTGCTGAAAAGATTGTGATTAGTGATGGAAAACCTGTTGTTTGACTTTTGCGATACATCCTATATCTGTATTAATAAAACATTTCACAAAAGTTAGAAAATTTTTAATTTACTCTCATTGGACATTGCGTTAAATATTTTTGTTGTTTTACCCTGCATCTTGCGCTTCATGAGCTCTAATTATGGAGAGGAGGTTGTTATTCTGAAGAAAATCACAGCAAGCTGCATAGCTATATAAGAAAAAGGTATGATTATTATTAGAGTAGAGAGACTACGACACAACATCAAGCTACTACTACTACTACTACATCATTAAGAGAGAAGAGTCGTAGGAGTAATAAAAATACCTATAAAAGTAAGAGCAACCTCGAACAGTACTGCAAAGAAATAATTAAATGAGCAAAACTTAGTTCATATTGTAATGTTTCATTTTATACTTATGATGGAACTTACTTATGAGTGAAATGCTCTGATGTGTTTTTCTCATTTCCAAAGTCCTCTAATGGATCAGACCATAGCAGATCACACATAGGCCCAAAAGCAGGTGGTTCTTTAAATCTATCCAACTAGTTTTTTAAAAATTGATAAAAATATAACATCATTTAAGTAAATATTCATCATTCTTTAAACTAAATTAATATTTACCCTTCGGATGTCATCCAAAGTGTGAACTTCTGGAGAAAGTCCACCATGGACACAAAGAAATTGTTGATTCATCAATGCCGCCAGCGGTAGACAGTCAAACGCTTCCATACACGCGTCATAAACTCGCTCAGAATATTTGATTTTACCTGTTGTGTATAATATAAATTTTATATAATTTATATAGTTTTACTTGAATGAAGGACAATATATATAATAAAAAAAACTTACATTCTTGTTTAAATGTGAAGTACTCAGTCAAGTGACGACACTCGTGATTTCCTCGAAGTAAGAATAACGTAGTAGGGTATGATAATTTTAGCGACCACAGATATAATACACACTGTATGAAGGTAATTAAAAATAAAACAAAAAAGGTAAAGTCATAAACAAAAATAGCAACAATAATATGTAATAAAATAATTTTAGTACCTCTATACTAAAGTAACCTCTATCCACATAGTCTCCAAGGAATAAGTACTTTGTTGTTGCAGGATCGCCTATGTGAGTTTGTAGAGAGTTTTATAATTAAAAAATCTTAATTTAATAAAGAGTAATAAATTAAATACTTACCACCAACATCAAACAATTTCATAAGGTCGTAAAATTGTCCTACAGAACAAGTTGTATATATCAATTAATATAAAAGATTTTTAATCTCAAGATTTTTTATGTATGATTTCTTACCATGAATATCGCCACATACTATTATTATTATTTTTGAAGAATGAAATGTTTAAAACAAGAAGAAAAAACACCATAGATTAGACAAAAACCAAAATCTTTAACACAATATTTATGTTTCTTAACAAACCAGTGACTGGAGCCTCTATGTCAATCATGGTTCTTTCATTTCGAAGAATATTTGCACCATCTTGAATAACTTTAAGTGCAGCACTTTCTTCTATTCTCCCTTCTTGTACAAAGTGTTGTTTTAATCTCTCATGATTCGGCTTTCCAGTTCTTGGATCAAAGACTTCAGCAACTGTTAACTTGTGGCTTGGTGGTAACGGAACACCTATTTTAAAAAGATTGAAAAATAAAAATGAGTTTGTTCAAATATATATTTTAAAAATACTATTGAATCTCTCAAGTTGAGAAATAGATAATTGTGTACACTTACTTTTAATAACCCTCTCCGTAGTTGATAATTTCTGATTATTAGCAGTACTTGACATATTGACTTTTTGTTGTGATTATAATATATTTATCTTAAATTATTGAGGGTTTACCACTACCCTTCGAACTCTACTCTAACACTGAGCATGACATGACTATGACGTGCCTAAAACATTGCCAATGCGCAAGGAGAAATTTTCTATCCTATGTCCTATATAGATGACTGTGTATAGTGTGTGTGTGTGCAAAATCACGAGAAAGCAAATTATTGAAAAGTATAGAATTTGGATTTTGGGATATATAGAGTATAGAGTAGTTGTACTTCCAAAAGAACCAAGAGAGAAATAGTAGTAGAGAGTAAGGAAAGAGAAATATATATATTGTACTCTACTATACTGTAAGAATGTTCACAAATGATGTATGTCGACGAAAAAGTACATATAAAGTTAAGTTATGACTTTGGTTTAAATGTATGAAATACACAAAATTGATTTAATTTAAATTAAATTAGTAAGACACTTGAAAATTGACAGCTGGTCAAAAGAAAGTAGAAGTGAAAGTTTTAACAATGCCTCTTCTGTTGATATTTTTCTCTATGACTCTTGAGAAACCATGCTATAATTTGTGAGGCGCGATAGTCTAATTTGCAATTGCAGATTAGATGTTATAAAGAGACAGACAGAAAAGAAGAACAAAATAATAATAAACTCCGGAACACGTCGACTAATAGTGAGTTGGCTGTGTTCAAAGTAGGAAATTATGAATTATTCAGTCAACATTTTATAACAGATTTTGAATTGTCAAATATTTACTCTTTTATTTAACTGATAAGAGTACCATTTGTGTGTGTATGTGTTCTATATTGTTATATTGTATCATAAAACTGCCACGTACTACAGCTGGGGAAAAAAGTACTAGTGCCGACAAAAACAATCCACACTTTTTCTTGTGGACAAAACATAGTAAAGTGTTCCGGTAATTAGTTAGTATTGTAATTTAATTTACAACAAAAATGATGGAGTAGTGTGTTTCCAATACCAATCACAAATTGCAACATTATTACGGCTACAAAACTTGGTCAATTTTACATCAAAACAGCAAGAACTTGTCAAGTTGATAAAAACTTTTAGATAAAAAAGGAGAGAAGTGCAGAGAGAAAAAATATAATGAAAAGATGATGAATCTAACATTCAAGCTAATTGTTTGTGCTACGTTCCTATTTCAACATATTAGTCCATTATTAGGAGACGAGCATACGCATACTGTAAGGAGATTTTAATTAATTTATATTTATATTTTTAAAAAAATATTTGTTTTTATAATTATTTCAGTATAAAGATAATGAAGAAGTCGTTTTATGGATGAATACTGTTGGTCCTTATCATAATCGACAAGAGACCTATAGTTATTTTTCACTACCATTTTGTGTTGGTCCTAAAGAAGTCATTGGTCATTATCATGAAACATTAGGTGAAGCTTTACAAGGTTTTGAGCTGGAATACTCTGGTATAAGTATTGATTTCCGAGGTTCGTCCTACTACCAAATTATATATAACTAACTATTTTAATGATTATTTATAGTACAATATACAACTTGTTCTGAATCTGTTAATTGATTTTGTTTTGTTTGTTTGTTTTTTCTTCATTAGCTGATACTACACATACAGTTTTTTGTGAAATTGAACTGAATGAAGAAAAGCTCAAGGCATTTATATATGCTGTCAAGAATAGATATTGGTATCAAATGTTTATCGATGATTTACCAATTTGGGGCGTAGTAGGAGAAGCTGATGACAACAAAAAAGAATACTTTTTGTATACTCATAAAAAATTTGATATTGGTTATAATGGCAATCAAATAGTGGATGTAAATATGACTACAGAAGGAAAAGTTCAATTAGTAGCTGGAGCCAAAATTGCATTTAGTTATGAAGGTAAGAATTTCATAATTAAGACAAGTTGAGTAGAATTAGCAAACTGAGACTAATAAATTTTCTTTTTCTTTTTATAAAGTCAATTGGAAATCAGTTGGAACAAAATTTGAAGATCGATTTGATAAATACTTGGATCCTAATTTCTTTCAACATCGTATTCATTGGTTTTCAATCTTTAATAGTTTTATGATGGTCATATTTCTTGTTGGGCTAGTCTCAATGATTTTGATGAGAACTTTAAGAAAAGATTATGCTCGATACTCAAAGGATGAAGAAATGGATGATATGGATAAAGATTTTGATGGAGATTATGGGTTTGTACTATAATAATATTATAGTTTATAATGTAATAAACTAAAAATTGACAATTTGTATAATAGATGGAAACTTGTTCATGGAGATGTGTTTCGTCCTGCATCTATGCCTTTAGTTTTCTCTGCCTTATTAGGAACTGGGTATCAATTGCTCATTGTCACTGTAGCTGTTATACTCTTTACCATTTTAGGTGAATTGTATACGGAAAGAGGATCATTACTATCTACAGCTATATTTGTTTATGCAGCAACTTCACCAGGTAATTTATGTTTATATATATTTTTCTTCTTCTTGTTGATGTACAAAATGATCTAATATTTTGATTATATTATTTGATTAATTCCAGTTAATGGTTATTTTGGAGCTAGTTTATATGCCAAAATGGGAGGAAAGAAATGGATTCGTCAAATGTTATGTTCTGTGTTTATGCTACCAAGTGTAGTTTGTGGAACTTCCTTTCTTATTAATTTTATTGCCATGTATTATCACGCCTCGAGAGCAATTCCTTTCGGATCAATGGTTGCGATTGCTTGTATTGTTTTGTTTGTTGTGTTACCACTTACATTAGTTGGTACTGTTTTGGGACGTAACTTATCAAATCAATCTGATCATCCGTGTCGTGTAAATGCAGGTAATGAGAGAAATCTCACTCAGTCAGATGATGTTTATTTTTCAAAACAAAACCAATAAATAATTAATTTGAATTTTCAACGCAGTGCCCAGACCAATTCCAGAAAAGAAATGGTATATGGAACCTCCAATAATCATTGCACTTGGTGGAATCTTACCTTTTGGTTCAATTTTTATTGAGATGTGAGTATATAAAAATGTATTAAATATTTGATCCCTTTTTAAAACAAACTCTTCTTTTTGTAGGTACTTTATCTTTACTTCATTCTGGGCATATAAAATCTATTATGTCTATGGATTTATGCTACTTGTATTTCTCATCTTATTAGTAGTAACTACATGTGTAACTATTGTGTGCACTTATTTCTTACTAAATGCAGAAGACTATAGGTAATGTTTTTTACTCATTTCTTTATTATTTTGTCTTAAATTAAATATTTCTACTATTTTTTTACAGGTGGCAATGGGTTAGCTTCTTTGCTGCTGCCTCTACTTCAGGCTATGTCTATATATATTCAATCTACTATTTCATTTTTAAAACAAAAATGTATGGATTATTCCAAACAGCATTTTACTTTGGTCATATGGCTCTATTCAGTTTAGGATTAGGGCTTATTTGTGGAGCTGTAGGATATACAGCAAGTTGCATATTTGTCAGGAAAATTTATTCAACAGTCAAAATTGATTAATTTATTAAAACATATTGTAAAGGCAGTCAGTTCAGTGCGTACTAAATATTTATTATTAAATCTATATGTACATATATTATTTAAGTGCTAGAATCGAATCAAAATACCAAAGTTGATTGATTTAATACATTCTACAACATTAAAATTAATTTTTATTATTACACAAGAATAAAGAGAGGTATCTACTGCAACTGTTCCTATCTACTAAAACAAATCAACTTTTCTCTCAGTAATATTATTTGTCATTAAAAATAAATAGAAGATGACAAATTGAGAACGTTGCAATTCCAAAAAAAAAGTTGTACTATTATCCAGAAAGGTGTATTATTGTGATATATCTACAAATCTACATAGTAAATGTTTAAAAAAACTCATACAATAGAATGAGTGACAAAGGAAACGATATTGTAAAGACATCGTGACAGTTAAAAAAGATGTAATTAGTCTGCGAGTAGTCATCAGAAGAAAACTTTTTTCCTCTTGTTATTGTATATCATAGATTAGATTTAATAGTAATCATCAATGAATGTTGTTGTATGTGCTTTTCTAATAATGTAAATTATTGTATGTAAACATATTTGTAGTAATAATAATGCTATATCATGTATAATATACAACCAAACAGCAAGCCAATGAATCAAAAAGTTTTCATATTGTACATAAGACAAAGTAAGACTAAATTAATATAATAGACTGGGCCTTTGTAATTTGAAAGTCAGAAGGAGATAAAAAAATGCAATGCTTTTCATCCAGTTTCAAACATGTTTTTATGAATGTTACTGTTTGTATTTGTAATGTTTATTATTATGGAAATAGAACGACTGAGTGAGTGAGAAGTATGATTTTTCACGGTTTCGAGAGAGACTTGATGTTTAGAAGAGCTTTGTATTATATAATTCTCTCAACAACAATATACTGATGATTGATACTATTTTACAAAGTGGCCTCAAAAATATGAACTTCTACTACGTATATACTTATAAAATATATAAACCTTAAAAAAATTCAATTACAAATGTGATGGTTTTAAAGAAGAAAAATAAGTATCTTTAATTTGTTTATGTTTAGACAACTTTATGTTATACTAATTTATTAAGGAGAAAAAATAAACTGTTTGTAATCAGAACTATAATATATATTAGAGAATGATATTGTCATTCTTTCTTTTATTTCTTTCGTGGCCACGTCATTTTATTACAACTTTGGTTTTACTACCTTTCCATGAATTTTTATTACTTTTAGTTAGCTTAATTGTATCGTTATAATTTACTATATCTCTTCTGTCTTTATTCATAAGACTTCCGTAATTATATTTATAGTATCTAAGTATAACATTGAGACGAGGACAAGGTTTTGGCAATTTGTTGGGAAAAGTGAGACTGACTTTGACAATATTTTATTGACAAAAAAAACATTCTTGAGCACAAAGAAATGAGCAAAAATCGTAGTAATAAAAACTGCTCAACACCATACTCAACAAAAAAAAGAACTCTATTAGTGCATGAAGCAATAACATCGTCTTTGCCTTATGAAAACACTAAAAACAACAATTCTAATAACACATTTCCTAATGTCTCTTCTTGTTACGAGAACTTTATTCATAAGACTTCCGTAATTATATTTATAGTATCTAAGTATAACATTGAGACGAGGACAAGGTTTTGGCAATTTGTTGGGAAAAGTGAGACTGACGTTGACAATATTTTATTGACAAAAAAAAACATTCTTGGGCACAAAGAAATGAGCAAAAATCGTAGTAATAAAAACTGCTCAACACCATACTCAACAAAAAGAAGAACTCTATTAGTGCATGAAGCAATAACATCGTCTTTGCCTTATGAAAACACTAAAAACAACAATTCTAATAACACATTTCCTAATGTCTCTTCTTGTTACGAGAATAACAACAACAACGAGATTAAATTCTACAAAAATTACTACGACTGTACAAACAGACAAATTGCATGTATCACAATTCCTCAAAATAACAATTCTCCACTTCTTCTCCAACTTCATCATTATGACCCATTATTTATGAAAATATGTCAAGAAGACGTAAGAGAAATAATGGGAAAAAATGTTGCATATGGATGTAAAGTGATTTACAAGAATCCAGATATTGAAGCTGAAAGTGACTTGTTGATTTTAGCTATAGAAAAGAAATTTGGTTTACTATGGATTGCTGGACATGAGTTGACATATTTTCAACTACTAACAAGAATATTTCAAGCATTCATCATTTGGTATTTGATAGGTGTCATTGGATATGAGATTTATATAATGATGTGGAGTAGTAAAGTTCCAGCACTACCTGAATTTATTCAAAATTGTATGCGAATTGTCAATAATCATTTCAATATGACGTGGTCCCTACTCACTAGAAGCATTGATAATCTGTTGTGGCAATAAAAAATTTGTGGGGAAAAACACTGAAGCAATAATTAAATGCATTGTTTGTATAACTACCTACATATTATTCTTCTGGAAGATAAATACAGGATTTATTGGTGCGTCTATTATTTCATCAAGTTGATCATTCAATGAAGTCATGTGTGTGTTTCTTTCATAACAACACTTCATCTCTGCATATCCCTTTGAATAATAAGAAGAGAAGGTGAGATTGGACAATTTTTTTTGCAACCAACCCCTAAGAAGGAAGATAGATAAAATTGCTTACCAACAACAATATAACATAGTTAATGCTTGTGATTCTATTTATAACTTTTTTGACTACATCTTTCTTATTACACCCCTCATGTACAGACTAACCTACTAGTAGATAGGAAACATGTAAGATGTGTATTATAATTTAGGCCAAGAACAGTTTGCGCAACAATGTTTTTGCACATACTGAAGAAAGACTTGAAAAAAATGGCCCTGGTTATGATTTTTATTGGTAGTTGGACGTCGTCGTCAAATTCGCCTTTATTTACCCATCTTCTTCCAAGCAGTTTTAATTTACATGTCATAAGGAAGGATAAACTTTTTTTATATAATAGGGAAATGCACATGAAAAAACTATTGTTGCATGTGAATTTTTCGAGCATCATTAGACATTTTTAAGCATGACATCCGTTCAATTTTAATACTAAAAATCCTTTAAGGATTTCCATCTGAGAGAAGTCTGATGATATGAGAAGAATCTTCTAGTTATTTGTGTTGTACTTTCTAATATTAATATAAAGTTGTGTACAACATTGAGATAATATGTGATGGACTACTTGAATTTTAAATATTACTTTGTTGTACGTACATGATGATGGTGTACATGTTTGTATGCACGTTCTTATTCCGAACTTAACTATCGGCTCGGTATATTATATATATCTAGGTGTAATAATAGTTTTAGAGGTGGTATAATATATAGTAAAAAGGTACACAAGAAATATAACCGTTAGCATCAGCAATGCAATGACGACGACGACTACTACTAAGTAAGTAAAGGGGGTAGTAAAAAAAGATATT
>VCNE01006582.1:0-20980 GCA_009869805.1 Oncopodura yosiiana
ATAATTAAACCATGTATCATAAATTCCACTTTCACTCAAAACCCCTACAAACTTCTCGAATGCACTTAAGAAAATGCTTGGTACACCAACCCAAGGAGTAGTTTGCTCAAAGTCATCATGTATATCATGACTCTTAAAAATATGCATGTCCGAGTATGCTTTGACAAGCCTATTAAGTCGATCCATATTATAATACAAATCTATGATGGCAACTGGTGGAGCAGCAGTGCCATTAGTGAAGTTTGACCCCAGATTAATTACATTTGCAACAATATCTTCTGGATAATTATATGCATATGTTGTTACAAGTCTAGATGAAACATTTTGAGAAAACTCTGTAAGAATACCATTGGACAGGTAATTTACTAATTCAAAAGAATATAATGTAATGGACATTGAGATATTACTTGCAACAAGCTCCCTAAAAGTATGTGGGACTTCAGGTGGTAATTGAACAGCAAGTTGGGAAGACATTTCCCCTTTATACAATGTACCGTTGATTATAACGGAAAACAACCAAATACTTGCTATCCAAGTGCCCAGTAAACCTAATGTTTTATGCATGCTCGACGTTTTATCATTTGACTGATCTACAATTGTGGAAAAGATCCAAAAGTAGTAACCATCATCTGATTTCAACGCAGAAAGAATGCTAACCTGACATTCTTTAGATAGAATTTTCAATGTCCATACAGTGGCAAAAATAGATGCAATACATGCTAACCAAGTCCACTTATCAAAGGCCTCCCAAAAGGCCGCTACGTTCATTACCCTAGTCCCACGGTCAGCAAAGATAATATGCTTATAATGTGCATTTTTAATGCCATACTTGAGCACAGTTTGATTTTTTTTGAAAGCATGCTCATGTCCATATAACTCCATTTCTAGTGAGCCTACTGAAAAATTTGGAAAATTCGAATCCTCATACATACTAAAATTAAGATGAATCGATGCCACAATTTTTGTACAATGCTCTCCCTTAATATACCGGGCCTTCACCTTGTGAGTACTACAGCTAAGTTGAACAAATTCTTTTTCATATGGTACCCAATCAGTAATGTGATAATGAAAATTTGAATGTAGTTTATGCCACACTTTGTCTAAATCTTCAAGACCTATCATACTTGAATCTACTTTATGAAATTTGTCTGGACAGTGTGCACATGATAAGTAGACCTGCTCTTTGTGCATAAAATAAGTTTGAGATGTTACCTTACTTAAATCTATTGAAGTCCAGAAACCCATATTCTCAAAAGTAAATCTTTGGTTTAGTAGCACGATGAATAAATATTCAGGCTGCTTGACACTTGGTTGTATTAAAAGTTGTTCATTCTGATTGGCTCCAGTCGCAAAGTTAACTTCAACAGAACAGCTTTGGAATCTTGTGTTTTTGTATGCCTGTGGTTAGAAAATCTAAAATTAATATTCAGTTGATGAAACATACCGAAAGTAGAAATATTACTTTAAACTCATTAGCAATGGCAGACTGTTTATCCTCCAAGGTATGTACTGATTGAAGAAAATATGATGTCAGATGCTCGTTGTAAATATCTGGATTTACATCATTATGGCTAACAAACCATATACTACATTCTTTAAACCAAGACACAAATTCCTCTACATCAGTACCACCAGTAGAATTAAATTGTAAAATTAAAAATATTAAGAATAAATGTTGCTGCATTGTGACTAAGAAATGTTATGGAAATCAAGATACTAAACTATCGTTGAACTACAGTTGAAGCAAACTGTTTCAAGTTGAAAAGGAATATGACATCAGAATACAGTAAAGCAATATGACAATTTTTTTCTAAATTACACCCTCTTCTACAAAATAGAGAAAGTGGCCATAAAATATGCAGTAATGTTATTTGTATTGGCTAATGGCAATAGCAAATGAATAATTAAAGTTTTGTATGGAATTTAAACAGTAATGTATTTTTACAAATGAAATTAAAATGCAGTAAAATATTATAATTATAATTGAGAGTATCTGATTATATTAAAATGAGCTGACACAAGTTAACTATTGATATGATCAGAAACAAACATTAACGAGAGAAAACAACATAATCGAGTTGAGCATTAATGTAATTTTGAAACAAATTATTGAATTTATTAGTTCAAGAAAGAGAATAAAAATTTTGAAATTTAAAATGGGATAAAATTACAACATTAAACAATTCATGTAAATGGGCAGATTGCATCTTGAATAATAATTGGTCTTGATTTCTTTATGGTATTTTAGTTTTTGTCGACACAAATCCCTCGACATCTTTCCGTCTTTTTTTTACCACAACTAATACATCTTAGTACCGCTGGTCCCCAGGGCAATTCACCAGATTTACAAACCTGTCCCTTTTGACAATCACCAGAATCACCAAAGTCGCACAATTTCTTTCCTTGAAGCTGCTTTGCAAGTTTTTTTTCATCTGTAGTAGCCACTAGCTCTGGTTGATTTTTACACTTCCCAGAAATTCCAATAACCCAAACGAAGCAGCACGTAACAATCAACATGAGGACGAGTGTAATCTTCATCTTGAATCTAAAGTCAGAATAGAATTAACACTTGGACATATAATAAAATAAATGTATAAATCATTAAATGTTACCCGACTGTACGATATTCAATTACTTTCAGCTTTGAACTTTTTGTTAAATTAATTTAGATGTCAAGTAATAAAGATGTACTCAACTGAAAGTTGAGAAATGCTCTGAATCAGCTTACATGACGCTACACTAATTTATAGCTAACATTTTTTATTATACTACAAACTCATAAAAGACCAATACGTCACAATAAGAAACTAGAATTATTTATTACAACTCTCAATTGCTTGACTCATAAGCTTACTATTGACATTCATACTGTAAATTGCTCTGTATTTATCTACACGTGGCTTTTAATAAATCTATGAAATGATGAAAAATGAAATAGCAATGCAATACAGAACAACCGTTACCATTCTCTTTCTAAAAACCACCTATTTTATTTTTCTTTTTACTGTTCTATAATTGAATGTCTATTTAGCATCAATAGTCCTTTTTAGAAAAAATTAGAAAATTCTCTTGACAAACTAAGAGCATAAATGTCAAAATGCCAATACTACTTACATACTAGTAAAATGTAAGAAGCTAAAAGTATGATTCATATACACCATTATTTATTTGCCACAACAAAACGAAACTTTCATATCACAAACCAAATGCACACTTATCAAATTATACAATTACAAATCACTTACACATCATTTGTATTGGAAATTCTATGTATTGTGTGTAGAGGAACTACTTCTGTAGTTTACCACTAAGGTTTTCCATACTATATATAGCAAGAAAAAAATTTATTTACTCCTGACAATAGTCGCTTGCATATATAAAAATCAATTTCATTACGGTAAGAAACCAAAGATCTTCAAATCATGACCAAGAAGCAACTCTGATGTGATTTGAACTGGGTAAGTTTTTTTCCATTTGACAAAAGATCCTCTGTCATATAACAACCATCTATAAAAACGAACAATTAAATATTATCATAATATGAAATGGAATAAGCTGACGTAGAGGTTAAGTTTGCTTGCTGGTCACTTAGTTAGTAGAACATCCTTGCACTAAATAAATGCCTTTTTGACTTTAAGATACTGAGAGGAGAAGTTAGCTGAAACTATAGACCTACGTCAATTTCTTTAGCCGATTCTATTTTAAAATTCATAAACACAAGCATTTTCTTGCGTGGTTGTTTGTATGAAACTTATTTTGTGCCAAATAATAGTTACGTCAGTCAAAGAAGCACGCCCTATGCATTTTTGTACAACTTTAATAATAAATATAAATATACAATTCCAAGAAAACATTTTGTCAGCTTTTTTAGTAATTTACATGCGTCATGTCATTTACTAATTTAACCACTCATATAAAATGTCACAGAAGATATTTCTTTTTGTACTTGTTATAGCCCATATTCCAAAACATTCATTATCAGATTCAGATGATACTTGGTCTGGCTCTCCTTACATTTTGACATCATGGGCAGGAAAAGAAGACAAAGTTTACCAAGCTGTAAAATCTCGTATGCAATTACTGGAACAAGAGTTAAAACTTTCAAAAGCATATGTCAAAGATTTTGAAGAAACATCTGGAAAAGAAACTCATTATTTAAATTTCTCAATGAGTCCTGTTGAGAGACAAAATGCAATCAGCTCTCATCCTCTACTTTCTTACAGAATGCTTTATCGCTATACAACTCATTTAAAAAAACTAAATGAGATTTTGGAAGAATCCTCAATTGTACAATAATGGTGATGACTAAACCAAAAGTTTAAAGTATTTAACTAAATTAATGAGTATTTACATTGCAGAGGCTAACAACTTGTTGGAAACAGGGATACCAATTGCCCGTAACGAAACTGTTTACCTGCCTACAATTTATGATGTTGATGATGCAATGACATCATTAATGGCATTGCATGCTGTTTATGACGTATCATTAGAGAAAGTAATAATACTAAAATTATTTTTAAATTATAAAACTGTAAATAATTTTCTTCTTATTAGTTTTGCAATGGAATAATTGGAGGAATTGTGACAAATGTGTCATTGACAGCTAGTCAAATGGCCACTATTGGACTTTATGCTTTACGTGGTGGAGCTTTTGCTCGAGCTATAGAATGGATTGAGATGGCTATTTTAATGACTAGAACTCAAGGAGATGAGTCAATTTCATATGACTACTTAGTTGATATTTTATACTTGGCAATAGACGAGGTAGATTAGTATACCAACTCATGCACCTTATCATATTAATAACTCATCTTTATAATTTTTAATAGCACAACGAAAAATTTGATATTGTCAGTCCCGATTCCATAAACACTTTGGAATTCTTTACAACGAAAATCACACCAGAGATGATAGGAGAACCAAAATTAAAAAGAAGAACTGTTACTTTTAATAAAGATCGAGGTCCTATTACTTGTCCAACATGTGCTTATCCATTAAATAGTGAGAAGATTGTCTCATATTGGTCTCTTTGTGCTAATCAAAACCATCAAACGGAAGAAGAGAAATCATTTTTAACATGCTGGTATGAAACGAAAATGTCCCCAGTATTTACAATCAACCCATTAAAAATTGAAGTATTGTCAACTTCTCCATTACTTGTGCAAGCTTATGATATTTTGACAGAGTCAGAAATTAAATATATACTTGATACATCAAAGCTTAGAGCTAATCGTTCTTTAACTCGAAATGGAGAATTGTCTGAAGCTAGAACATCTTTTAACACATGGATCAATGATTTACGAGATATTAATATGCATCCTCTTGTAAGAAAAGCTGAAGCAATTATGGGACTTCACGTATGCTAAAAAATTATCTTATATGCGTCTTAAAAGTTTTGTGTACTAATTCCAATAAAATATATTCTAAGGTTATGCCTCGGGCTTCATCAGAAAGTTTACAAGTAGCTGGCTATGTTTTTGGAAGGTTATCAAACTTCTAATTAATTTGCTAATTAAGATCAAGTTGTTGATTTTAAATATTTGTTTCAAATAGACATTATGAAATTCATACTGATTTTATGAGAACTGATGTAATCGAAGAAGGAGACAGATTTGCTACAATGATATTTTATGTGAGAACTATTATTATATATTTAAAGTTAACACTATAAATATATTTTAATGTTTCTTCATAGCTTAATGACCTTCCTGCTGGAGGAAGAACAGCATTTTTACAAGCTGGAGTCTCAGTTCAACCGATAAGAAAATCAGCAATATTTTGGTACAATTTATATAATAATGGTTCAGTTAGAGAAGACACATATCATGGTGCATGTCCAGTACTACTTGGCCAAAAGTGGATTGCCAACAAATGGATTTACTATAATGAACAATTTTTAAAACATCCATGTTCTCTTAATCAATATGAATGAGCAATACATTAAATGTAAAAACTTCCTGTTTAAAAAGATGTATGCATGTTTATTATAATTAAATTCTTTGGAATTTCATACATATGTATAATTGTCTTAATCGTAACTCTTTACGGAGACAATTTGTAAACAATGTGTGTTGCACGTACTTCACAAGAATTCATATCTCCTCATGATTTACTGATGCAACTACTTACATATACATAGCTACCTTTATATTATCATCATTTAAATCTTCTCTGATGGCCGGCAGTAGAGCATATTAAAAGGAGATATACAACATTGAAAATAAAAATTAATAAAGCGAAAACGTTGCTGCATAAAAAATCAAATCTTCTCAAGGTCTATGATTAAAACTGAGGAGTTGGTAGAATGGAAGATTTGAAAATTAACATGATGGTAATGATGAGTCAGTAACTATGTAATTATTCAAGAGTACCTGAGTCTTCTTCACCTTTACGTCATTTTGTACTTCATGCATGAGTTAGCTTCAAGAAGCACCTACAAGCAAATAAAATTGATGCAATAATATGTAATATATTATCCAGTAAGGGAAATTGTTGCTATCTTAAATCTCTCATATAAGAAAATACCCCAAGCCAAACTGCGCTTTATACTACAAACTTGCAAAAAATCATAATTTAGTATAATGTGTATAGATGAGTTTATAGAAAGTTCAAGCTCATTTGTTAATTATATCGTGTGAATAGAATCTCTTGGAATCTTGTGAGAATTATTATTTCTGTTTACCAAGTTGAATTTTAGTGAATGAAAAAATGACTAAGCTCTAAATTGCAAAGTATAGAAGTAATATATGGGAAAATACTGGATTTTTTGTTTTCTAAGTATAGCATCTTATTCACTGTAATTCATTTAGAGTTCTCATTGAATAGAGGAGCAAAAAACTTGGACAAGATAAGTTTGCCTAGTTTATATTCAGTTTCAGTAAGCCGGTGGCAGTAGCTGAAGAAATATTGCAAATATTATATTGTCGTTTGTGGATGAGTGTTTTAAGTTTTAAGAATAGGAATATGAAGTGTATTTTTAATAGAACGTTTAGTGTCTTAGCGTTTTTAGTTTTATCATCTTTGCTGCTGACAAGATTTTGTGTCTATTCTCAAGGTATGTAAAATAGAATACCAAATAATTATAGAGTAAGGCTAATCTAAATTCTTTAATTCATGTAGTAATATTTGGAGACGAAGACGAAGAGCCATCACCATCAGATATTAACCAATTCCCAAATTCTCCTATTCCAAGGCCAAACGCATTGCAGCAACAAACAACTCAAAGACCATTTTGGAACAACAACAATCAAAACCAACAGCAATTTCAACGTCCCAATCCCAATAATAATAACAATTTTAATCAAAACCAAAACTCTCAAGAATTCCAACGTCCCAATAATAATAACAATTTTAATCAAAACCAAAACTCTCAAGAATTCCAACGTCCCAATAATAATAACAATTTTAATCGTCCTCCACCAAATCAAAACTCTCAAGAACAATTTCAACGTCCCAATAATAACAATTTCAATCGTCCTCAGAATCCTCCTCCTCCACCACAAGAAGAACAATCTAATCAACCTGCATTTCGCCAACCAAATTGTCGAACCTTTAGAAACACTGATGGCTACTGTACAAATTTAATATCATGTCATCCACTAAATGTCGTTTTAAGAAGTGCAAGTATTTCTAATGAAGCAGCAAACGATTTACTAAGTCGCTCACTCTGTGGATTTAAAAATTTCCAGCCAATGGTATGTTGTCCAATATTAAGAAATAGTGGTCAACGTGGAAGCAATAATACACCTAGGCCGACAACAACTACTACTACAACACCAAGGCCAACTTTTCCTCCATCAACAACACGATCATCATTAGTATTTGTTACAAAGCCAACAAATAGATGGACAACTACAACAACTCCACAACCAATTTATGTAACGTCAGAATCAATAAGTCATACAACAACAGCAAGGAGTTTTAATGGTGTTGGAGTTACATTAGTTCCACAGAGATCAACAGTATCACCTATTTTGGATTTTAGCCCACCGTCTTCTGATGGATTAGGTGATTGTGGAATTACTAATGTTAGTGAAACAAAAATTATTGGTGGTCGAACATCTGAGAAAGGTATGGAGAGTATTTAATTAATTAATTCAAGTTTCTAAATTAGATTTTGTTTTTCATATAGGTCAATGGCCATGGATTGCAGCTTTAGGCTACAAAAGTGTTGATGATGACAATGTTCAGTTTTTATGTGGTGGAGTATTAATATCACCAAGACATGTACTTACAGCGGGACACTGTGTACATACTAGAGATGATTTGTAAGTGAAGTAATTGTGATATTGAGTCAATTAGTGAAAAGTTAATAATATATTTATGTTGATGTTTATTTAGGATTGTTGTAAGATTAGGAGATCATGATTTATATTCAGATGACGATGGTCTCTTTCCAGTAGAAATTGAAATTTCTAAACGGATATTACATCCAAAATATGACCCAGTGACATTTCAGAATGATATTGCAATTCTTGTGCTTAAGTCTCCAGCTCCATTTACAAGTAAGGCTACAGCTATAAAAATATTAAGATTAGTTTTATATTTTTTTCCGTCGTATGTACTTGCAGAGGAGATTCATTCAATATGCCTTCCAAATACTCCAAAGCTAAAAGCTCACCGTTATACAAATACAAGTCCAAAAGTAGCTGGTTAGTTAGCCTTAACATATTACATTTTAAATGAGACTGTGTGTTAAATCTATTTTAAATTAGGATGGGGAGCGACACAATTCAATGGTCCTACAAGCTCTAAGCTAATGGTAAGAGTTTAACATTAAAATGATTAAAAATATCTTTACTAATTAGGTTGTTTTTATAGCACGTGAGCGTTCCAGTAGTCCCTGATGAAATCTGTCAAAGGGCATACAGTAGATTTCGTTCAGCTCATGTTGACAATACAAATATTTGTGCTGCTGGTCCAAATGGAGGTCAAGATGCATGTCAAGGTAGTTAATAATTTACATTAAATTCTAAAGACAGACATTGGAAATAATTATATTTGGTTTATACAGGTGATAGTGGTAGTCCTTTAATGATGCCGGCTCAAGGAAAGTCAACCAAATGGGTTGTAATTGGTATTGTAAGCTATGGTTTTCGTTGTGCAGAAAAAGGTAAGAAACAATTATATTATTTGGAAACCTTTACATTTTGATTAGTGTTCACTAAAATCTGACATTTTGTATTATAGAGTTTCCAGGCATTTATAGCAGAGTCACTAGTCATCTAGATTGGATTGAAGACACATTACGAACATCATAAGAAATATATGCAATTTATATATACATAAAATCTGATTAATTGTACAATATTGATATTTACATGTACTCTACAAGCTCGCCATTTATTGTCACTTGCCATGTACCATATATAATAATGCAACATATTTTACTGCTCATATACCACCAAATATATAACAAATAAACTAAACATAAAAAAACTCTACAACTAAATTCATTAAGATTTATTTTGACTTTCAAATTCTTGCTTTTTCAATTCTCTCCTTAAAATCTTTCCACTAATAGTTTTCGGCAGTGAAGTTACAAACTCAATTTTTCTTGGATATTTATAAGGTGCAGTGCAAGCTTTAGTATATTCTTGAAGTTCTTTTGCTAATTGAGTTTTGTCATGATTTGCATACTGATCTGTAAGAACTATAAAAGCTTTAACAACTTCTCCACGATGTTCATCTGGAGATGCAACTGCTGCTGACTCAACTACGGCTGGATGTGTTTGTAAAACTGATTCAATTTCAAATGGACCAATTCTATAGCTGTTTAGGTCATAAACAATCGTGTTAGAATAAAATTATTTAGCAACATAAATTAATATTATACCCAGCTGAAATTATCACATCATCAGATCTTCCTACGTAAAATACATAGCCATCTTCATCCATATAAGCTCGATCTCCAGTAATGTAGAAATCTTTAATAAAAACGGATTTGTTTTTCTCAGCATCTAATTCTGGACCATTTGAGCCACCTTTCATATAGCCTTTAAAAAGTCCTACGGGCCAATTTGGTTTTACACGAAGAGCGATATTTCCTTCAGTTCCTCTAGCTAGTTCATTGCCATCATCATCAATGATCTAAAAATTAGAAATATCATCAGCAAACACTGAGCAATAAAAATCTTGTCATATAACATACAGTGATATCATAGCCTGGAACTTTCTCTGGTATTCCCATACTTCCTTCTTTTTCTGGAGCATGGCCACCTTTAAAGAATCAGTAATGAGATTATAAATCCATTTTAATTAATTAGTTCCTTCATTTAATTTACCAACAGCCGTCATTTCAGTTTGTCCATATAATTCATGAAGTTTGATGCCTATGAGAAAAATACAGACGTCCAAATTACCAAAAATTCTAAATATAAAGTTTTGATGAATAATCCATTTTTTAGTCGGTATACGTGGACAAATGAAAATATATTATTTATTCTCAAGCTTTCGATATCACAACAGATATCGTCTTCAGGAGTATTAAAAAACAATAATAAATATTATCAAGAGAAAATAGTGATAAAAATAAAGTTTTGAAGTTATCAGTTTCAGTTACCAGTCTTTTCTTTCCAAACAATAGCAACTTCATGATTCACAGCTTCTCCACCACCAACACAATATCGACAAGAATGAAATTTAAATAATTTTTGATCTGGAACTTGAATTAAGCTTTTATACATTGTCGGTGGAGCACAAAATGTTGTAATAGGCTTAGTATGCAAAACCTCCAATACTTTAGTAGCTTCAAAACGTTCCATTTGATGAATATAAACAGTACAGCCAGTAATCCATGGAGCAAAAAAGTTAGAATAAGCTGATTTTGCCCAACCTGGGTCACTTAAACACCAATTAACATCATCCGGTTTGAGACCAAAAAGTCGCTGAGTTTTATAATGACCAATTCCATAAGAAACTTGTGTATGAGCGACCATCTTAGGTTTTCCAGTTGTACCTGATGTAAAATAAATCTGAGCAATTGACTCACTATCTTTATCAGCATCTTGAAAAGTATCAATTTCACTTGAGTCGACTGACTTAACCAAATTGTCATAATTAAGCCATTCATTTGATAGTCTTGTTGTGCTATTGCCAACAACAATTTTCTTTAGTTCAGAATTTCGTCCAAGTCCTTTCATGGCTTCGTCAATTTTCCATGCATTAGCTTCATCAGTAATAACAATTTTTGCATTAGAAGCTTCTAGTCTGTATTGAATATCTGGTGGTGTTAACATAGTAGTGCCTGGACAGAAAACTGAATTAATTCGACTTGCTGCTAAATGAAGATACCACCATTCTGGTACTCGTGGAAGAATTGTTAAAATATATGGAGACGACTTATTAGCTTCATTCTCAACAAGTTTTTGTAAAGCTACTGCCGCACGAATTGATTCAATTTTTAATTCAGAAAATGTCCATTTCCGTTCTGATTGGCCGTTGTCAAACCATAATGCAGTAGCTGATGGTTTTTCTACCTAAATAAGAATACTAATTAATTCTTTCCTATACGATAAATTGTGTAGCAACTTACAACATGTCTGTCAAAAACATCGCGAGCAAAATTAAACTTCTTTGGTATCTTTCCACTTGTACAGATCTCTTCCAAGTCAATCCATTTCTTTTTGATGACAGTTGTAGTTGTAGCCAACGACCTGTAATTGCTATACACAATTGAGTGTTGATGTTGTAAATGTTTCCAAATTTTAGGTGCAAATGGAAATTTCATGATTAATTCTCTAGACCGACACAACACATGTGTGTACTTACTGGAGAACTTTTATACAATAATCAAATAGCGACACATAATACATATAAACTCTTAATGCATGCTATTTGACAAGGCCATCCACTCTTCATCAAAAAGTGTCCTTGTCTCTTGATATTTAGGATAATGCTATAGTAGTATAATGCAGTATATCAAATTTTTTGTAGTGTTTATATATACAAACAACTGGAATAATACATGAATGTATAGCATGTAAATTATTTGCCCAAGAGAGTCTTCATTATGTTAGTAAATCAACCTAAAAGAACAAAGTAGAGGAGCTCTAATAATGCTAAAGTGGAGCAAATGTGGAGGAAAAAACAAAATGTGAATATTACGCAAATTATATTAGTGTCGGTGAATTTGACAAGTGAACAATAATGAAGAGATATGCCAAGAAATGTAAATAAACGAAGACGCTCACGTACAGTGAGTAGCAGCAATGATAATCAAGAGAGTACTACTGTCAACAATAAACGACAACAACAAGTGAGTCATTCAATATTCCAATACACTGAACTGGAAACTAGGCAATTAGTAACTCGTCTTGAAAACTGGAAGAAGAACTATAAAAGTTGGACTGACACAGACAAGAATGCTAACATTGTAAAATACTATTCATCAGAATTTCTTTTGGCTATGTGTCATAGTCATCTTGAAGAACAAGAAACTGCATTGAAAATTTTACAGTCTTTAGAAACAAGTATTGACAATGAAGTTTCTACAACAGAGTATCTATATGGAATCAAGTTTACCATTCTAAATAAAAAGATTAGCGTCTTGGATAAATGGAAGGAACATGCTAAAGATTTGGAGAAAATCAAAAAGAGTTTGGAACTACTTAAGACAGAAATTGAAAATGACAAATCTGAAGCAATGATATTGGGCTTAAAAGGGCATTTGCTTGTTGAATTGAAACAGTATGATGATGCAGTAGAGATTTTTATACAGGTTGGTTTAAATCTTAATATGTCTCTATAAATAAAGTTGTCTACATTTTAATTACAATTTTCAGGTTGTATCATTAGACACTGAGAATTCATACTGGCACCACTGTCTTTATAATTCCTTAAGAAAACAACGAAAGCAGCAATTTCATTATCCAAGTATTTTTCCACAAGATGATGAGAAGAATGCTTGTCACACAGCATTTAATTTAAATTCCAAATCGTCCATAAACATGAGCTCATTAGCTACTTTAAAAAGAGATTTGCTGAGAACGCTACAATCACCAAAGAAGAAAGATGAGAAACAAGAAGTTGCTGAAGAAGCAATTCATTATTTCAAGTTGGTGTCGTACAACTTTTTTATAAACATTGTGGATTATATAATCAATTTTTTTTGGTTTATGATCAAATAGGGAAGCTATAAAACTCAGCCCAGAAAATGTCACTGCTCACTTGGGATTGGCAGAATTATATTATAGTCATCTAATACCTGAAGAACTCAAAAATATTTCTGAAAGTGAGTCGCTATTCCAGATGTGTGAGAACAAATGGCCCAATGATTCTATAGTTCTTCATAAAGTTGGAAGATTTCACATGGTATACTTGTATATAAAATTCATAATATCAGTAATATATATTATAAATTATATTTTGTATATACAGAAGCAGAAACGTTATCCATTAGCTTGTGACTATTTGCTAAAATCTCTTGATATGAAGATTCTCAAAATATTTCTGCATTTATGGACTACTTGACTTTACTATTGCTCACAAATGTTACACTTACAGAAATTATTAGTCAAATCAACCAATTTCTTGAGAACATACAAAATGTCAAAGTTTCTTATGCTCAACTTCTTGTCATCAAAGGATCAATGTTATGGAAAACTGGAAAGAAAGATATTGCTGTAAATTGTTGGAGAGAAGCAATAGAGATTGTTCCAAGCATTCAGGTTATCTACATATTATCTCATTCACACTCTGATTTCGACAATAATGTTTCCTGTATTAACTATTATAGCTGTCAATCCCAGATAGATCAAGGGGATTGCTACAAACTAATTTGGAAGCTGAAGAAAGCAAAGAGCTTTTAAGCTATGTCAGCAGTAGTGATACCAAATTGCAAAATTTTATAAGAAATAGTACTAAAGGACAATTGCATAATTCCAAATCAGCAAAAAAGAAATCAAATCAATGGGAAAATTATAAAGAGAGAAGAGCATTTTTGTATAATTGAAATGAATGTTGTGTATACTAATAATGGGTGGTTTTATCTGTGATATGTTTATAATATAAAATAAAGTATTTATCAAATAAATTAGAGATAAGACATGATGATGACTCAATGTGGCAATGACTTGATAAGATATAAATACAATGTTACTGGCTGTTGATTCACTAGTTGTACGACGAAAACAGACCTTTACTTTTGCACTGCTTAATTCATTGAATTAATATTCCAAAATGGTAATATATTAAATGCACATACTATTATTTAATTCTTCTATAACTAAATTTTCATTACAATTAGGATAAAGACGCTCTAGTCCAAGAACTAATGATGGGACAAAAAGCACCATTAACATTTCCAGCATTAGAACGAGTTCGTGGAGATATTTTTGGTTCTAAACGTGCAACCAGATCTACTGATATCATAATAGTAAATCAAACAAAATATACATTTAAATTAATTGAAGAAAAAACAGAAACAGGAGGATGGAGTAATGGTCTATTGCCTTTTCAAGAAATTCCAGGGCATTCATCAGTTGTTTGTGGTGTTCAAAGTTGTGGATTTATGACAGGATGTACTGGAGCTCATTTATTGTATAAAAGTAAAGAAGGATTTTATTTTACATTGAATTCAAGCAATCCGTTTGCTGGGGGAAGACATGCTGAGTGTTCCGGAAATGGTGTCAAAGTGAGCAATATTGTCAGCTCAGCTTATAATAATTCTGTGAAATTTACAATTACTTGTATGAATAAATAATTCTTTACATTTTGTATAACAATATTTTTGTTTGTTGCATTGCATCTTTATATGAAGAAACTTGTTTTCTATTGCATAACAATAATTATTCTTATGTGACAAATTCTGAAAGTTGTTTGGCGACTGCAATTTTAGTATATCAGTAGATACAACTTTTGAAGAATATTAACTAATTCTTATAGTAGACGTGTGCTCACAAGATCATGGAAAATCAATCAGTGGAATTAAAATTGTACTCTTATTTTAGAAGTTCTTGTTCATGGAGAGTTCGTATTGGTAAAATAAACCTTTATAATTAGACGTCTCAATTAATTTAATTTAGCAATCTATATCAATATTTAAACAGGTCTGGCATATAAAGGGTTAAAATATGAAACTATTCCTATGCAGCTCATGAAATTGGAACAAGTAATTTTTGTTACATGGAATTTTCCAAGTTGTCTCAATTCTTAAAAAAATGCTACTTTAATTATATTACTTTTAGAAAAAACAAGAGTACCTAAATCTAAATCCTATTGGTCAAGTTCCAGCTTTAATAATAAATAATAAAATCACAATGCTACAATCTGTAAGTGAACGAAAGCTTACAGATTGTATTGTATACGAAAACTCTTGTAATGCCAAAATAAATTCTAATTATGATGTATTAGATTGCAATTTTAGAGTATCTGGAAGAAGCGTATAAGAATCCTCCACTTTTACCAACAGACTTGATCCAAAGAGCAAGAGTTAGAGAAGTTTGTCAATTAATAGCTTCAGGAATTCAACCATTGCAAAATTTAAGTGTACTACATAAACTGAGTGATGATGACGATACAAAGTTGAAATGGGCACAATTTTGGATTCATAGAGGACTTGCAGGTAAATAAATATTAATAAAAAAAATTATCTGACATAATGATCTCTTATTATACATTTTCAGCTCTTGAGAAAACACTATCACAATATGCTGGAAAATATTCAGTTGGAGATCAAGTGACAATGGCTGACTGCTGTTTAGTTCCACAAGTTGCAAATGCCTATCGATTTAAAGTTAATACAACTCCATTTCCAATAATTCTTAGAATTGATAATGAATTATCACAACTTGAACCATTTCGTAAAGCTCATGCTTCAGCACAAATAGATTGTCCTCCTGAAATGTATTCTAAACTCTAACAGATGTATATATATATTTATCACAAGTTTTTTTAATTAATAATTGTTATATAAAGTTTATTTTATTTTTTTTTCTTAACATTCTACATCATTAAATAAATGGAATGACAATAATGATTATTGTTATTTTTTGTTAGTAAGTAACATTTTGATTAAAAACACTTCTTTTTTTGCTAGTTTTTTTTTCGTCCTAAAAAGCTACAGTTATATTTTGTTTTGACAGGCCATATATAACATTTTTCATCGTGAGTACCAATTGCACAAAAAGTACAGAGAAATATATCTTTTTTAATACCTATTTTTATATGTAGTATAATAAAGTTGTAGTAGTTATTTGTATTGTTTTTCGATTTTTAATATAAATTTTGGAAAGTTGTTGTATTTTTTTTGGATCGAGTTCTTTTCATACTAACCATTCATTACAGCACGCACAAATTCTTCATAATGTACATTTCCTTGTGAATCTTCATGTCCAGATAATAATTGCTCAACTTCTTCATCAGTTAATTTTTCTCCTATAAAAATGAAATTCATGAGTATAAACATTGGATATATTGTTATTTATTTTCAAAATAAACTTACCAAGTGTTGTCAACAAATGCCGCAACTCAGCAGATGAGATGTAACCATTTCCATCCTAAGAATAGAAAAAAATTAGTTAAATCAAACTGTATATTAATTACTCTTATATCTCTTACTTTGTCGAAATGGCGTAATCCCTCAATGAAATCCTCTGCAGTGTCATTGCTTCTGTTCTTGGAAATTGATGAATAAATTGGAAGGAACACCTCAAAGCTAATTCGTTCGTCTAAAAGGAAAAAATGTTCAAAATTATATAACACTTCAAAATCACTAAAAAATAAGATCTTTCATATCTTTCTAACCTGGTCGATGTTGATGAGTCAACTTTTTGACATCACTTTCAGTTGGATTTTGTCCTAATGCTCTAAGGACATCGCCCACTTGATTTACTTGGATTTTTCCATCTCCACGATTGTCAAAGAGTTGAAAAGTTTCTTGAAATTCTTCTTCACTATAATTTTGTGCCTAAAAGTAACAACAGGAAATGAGTCATGCAATTGTAATCTTATACTCTAGTAAATACTCCCATTTAAATTTAATTAGCACAACAGAAGATATGTTAGTAAACTTTATAACTTACCATTTTAAATGAGGCAAAAGATACTAGAGATTTGTGACTTGTTTTGTGTAAATAGAATGAATAATACAAAAAATATTTGGTTTACTAAATAGCACACCCACTATATGTAATTTAATAAATGATAATAATACTATAAATTAATAACTTTCACAAATCTTTAACCAAAAATGGAATTGATGAGGATGACAAATTCTCTCCTTCTCCTTATACGGTTCTTCTTTTTGACAGATGCGTGCGCCAGTTTGACGCCGAGCGGAGAAATACAAATTCATTTAGCCGCAGAAAAGAAGTTGATTGAAGATAGACTTAAAGAGTTCACTTAATTAAGTAATTAATAAGCTAATTAACACTGTACTTATAGGTAATTTAAACATGGAACTGTTGTATGAAGTCAAGCACAAGAAATCAAGTGAGGCTGAGCTGTCTAGAAGGTTTGTCAGTTATAAAAGCAATTTAAATATGAAATAATTTTGATTTATTAATAATTTATAGAATCGGCTCAGAGAGAAAAGTACTTTGCACAGTATCACTAAAGAATTTGATTGCCTTTACATCATGCATCGATCTCACGAAACCTTCTCTAATTAATTCTTCCAATAATCAAGATGTAATCACTGCAGCATCAATCGCCGCTTCCAAAGTTTATGTTTCAGATTTAAACACTCCATGGGATTGTTATTTGTAAGTTTTAATTAATTTTATTTTGTACTAGGAGTGAATTATTAATTTATAATTGTATTTATATAGAGTTAAGAGTAGTGCATCACAAATTGTTCATTTAAATTGGGACTCAAATTCAAGACTACTGGTAGCTTGTGAAGATGGTCAAGTTGAAGTTTATGGAATGACTGATCATTTACTTAATAAGTGGCAAGTTTTATACAGTGGAAGTTTTGATGGTGAACCAATATTAACATCATCATGGCTAGCAGCACCAAGAAAAGTTAGTATAAGTATTTTACTTTTACAATTAATTGCATTATTGATGGAGTTCCCCAGTTTTGTAGAGTTCAATACATTAACTGGTTTAAATCCATCATAAATTAAAAAATAATGAGTTCCTCACATGTGCTATAGAGTATTTTTGTAGTCTCGAGTACATTTTGACTAACTCTTACAATCACAAGACTTAATATATGTAGCTATTATTTGAATCTGTAATTAATTAAACTTTTGTTGGATTTTCAGGTACAAGTTGTTTCAGAGAAATTAGACAGTATGCTTTACTCAGAAAAGTATAATGTAAGTTTGACTTCAAGTGGAGGATTCGGTAACAGGCCATTTGATGGTTGTATTGTGGCTACTGCTACGGGCCTCGTTGGAGCCTTAATAAATAGTTCAGATAACAAGAAAGGAATTACAACTATGAGTAAAATGATTCCAACTAGAAGTCGAGTTCATTGTGCAGATATGGCTTATTCCAAAGGTAAGAACAAATTAATTAATAATAATGTAAAATTCATGAAACTATTGACTTTTATGCTTTTCTTTTTTTTTTAAATTACAGATGGAGAATTGGTGTTAGCAAGTAGTAGTGAAGATATGAAACATCCTGTCCAATTGAATAAAATCAATGTCAAATTAAGTGGTTGTAGAGATAGTGCTGAACTTATTGTAACTGCTTTACAGTCAATGTTTCTTACCAATGTACCAGGATATTCTATACATTCTATCAAGTTTATGAACAAATTGAATACTGAAGGATTATTGGTATCTCTTGTTAATAAAGAGAGTGGTACATCATGGTTATGTCTTTATGAACTTGTTTCACAATCTATATCATTGAAAACGAGATTCCAAACAAACGGCGAGCAACAAGTTACTACTTATGTAAGTTGATTTACATATTTTATATAATTCTAAAATTTCAAGTCCAATCAATGGCTTTTTTCATTTTATTTAGCGATGGCAGCAAACAGCTCAAGTACAATTCCAATCAACAGTTATTTCTTCTTGCAATGTGTACTTACCTTTACTTTCGACAACAAATGGACAAAATCAGCCAACAAACGTCAATACAACAACTTCTGTTCTTACTCCAGTTACAGCTACAAGTTTAACTAACGGCACAGTCATGTTAGTTAGATCAGATAATTTGGCACAGGTAGATATTATTAAAGAAATAAATATAGATGTTAACTTCTCTGATAAATAATGAATTTTGCTATTTAATAGGTTGGAATGATTGTCACTGGAAATCCTGCTTTAAAGAGAGATCGAGATGATATTTTAGATTCAAAACAGCCTAAATTATCTTATTGTAGTTTTTCAAATCAAAATGGCAGTAATGGATCTCATAATGAAACACCTTCAAATTTTGTTTCAATGGAATTTAGTTGGAGTGGTTCCTTACTTGTTGCTCTTGATGCAGCATCTCATTTGCACGTATACAAAATTCATGCCAACATTGATGCAAGTAAGAAGAAATTTCAAGATTTCATTTAATTATATTTTGTATTTTAATAATACTCTGAGATTCTAATTGTCTTTTTCTAGGTAGTGCAACTACTCTAATTGAGTTAAGTATGATGGGTGGCATGGATCCATTTGATGTAATGATGTGTGTAAGACAGAATTTAGTTGAAAGTATAGCAGATCGATTAAGTGAGACCTTTGCAAGACAACCTGCAACTCAAAGTCATTATAATACAAAAATATTGGTTATAAAGTCTGCATTATATAGACTAGCTGCAGGAGGAATGTCTCGAAGTAATGATCAACAAACATTGTTAACACTTAATTTAGTCTCAGGAGCTCTGAAATCTCTTCTTAGACCAGGAAGTGATTTAACATCAAATGATAAAGGACCCGGTGAAGCACTTGCAGGTATTTCTAACAAGTTCATCTATCAATCTCTCTACTCTACAAGTGCTAATATGTATTATACTTTCTCACTTGTAGGTCTACTTAGCTCAAAAGGAGAAGCATTATCTGATGTTGACAAAGTTTTAGTCCATCTTGCTGCAAAAGAATATACAGTTGAAGCACCAACACTTCAATCTATTCAACAATTTCTTCAATGGTGTGCTGACCTGGCTCTAAAATTATTGGCAACTTTACCAGATTTACGTCATTCAAGAGCACCAGGGGTAAGTTGAGATCTCGGTGTATAGCTATGTTTATGTTGTGTAATCAAGCACGCATTTGTATGAAATTGAGCATAAGATGCGTTACATTACATGTGTTCAAAAGAAATTGAATGATGCGTGTAATGTATTGCAACTTGCAAGCAGATGCTGTACTAGCTGTAATTTATTTACATTACATCTTTGAGGTCTCTTTCCTTTTTCTATATATCTCAATTCGTCGTGGTTCAAAGTGCAATGACACATAAATATATATTTTGTAATTTTAGTGCTTATACTTTTTCTTGTCTTTATTTTATAGTGGGAAGTCTGTCGAGATTCTAAGGCTGTAGCTACATTACGAGAAATTATAGTTTTGATGAGAATTTGGGGATTAATAAGAACATCATGTTTACCAGCATTCAGAAAAACGTCGGATGCAATGGATGTTTTGTCACTCTTGTTCAAACTTTTGACCAGACTGTCTGTTACTCCTCATGAACCAGATGAATCATTAATCGGTAAGAAAGGAAACAAAATATATAGTACAGACCTTACTTTGCTATACTTGCATTTGTATGCTTATAATTATAGGCCATTTTCAAAACTTTTTTGCGCTGCTTATTTATTTCTCTTGCTTATGTGTGTGAAAATGCGGCATCAGCACTAAAAAGATATTTGACACTCATGCAACCAATAATAATAATGCTAGGAACAAATTACAGGATATAATATTTCTTGAATCTAATTATATGCTATCTTGACTTTGTCATCAAGTGTGACTGTGAAAAAAGACGCCTGAAATCTGTGGACTCACATTACAATTTCTTATTAAACTATAACGGGTTTAGAATATTTAGTGTTGAGTTGACTTTTAAATGTTCTTCTTAGTTA
>VCNE01006588.1:0-15361 GCA_009869805.1 Oncopodura yosiiana
TTGACCGTATAATGAGTCAGGATATATTAAATGACCTATGCAATTTAATAAATAATTCCATAGAATAAAATAATAGAAAGATAAAGAGAGAGTCCAAAGCTTTCACTTTTCTCATATTACCCTCTTTCTTTTCTTTTATTGACATTTTGTCTTTCTTATTATTTTCCTTTTATAGTAGTAACAACAACATGTAACATGCAAGTGTCTACTACTATATAAGAGTAGTAATAAGCTCTCACTATTGTATAATGTGCATTAAGTTATAATGGTTTGTATAGTATTAATAATAATGTGTACATAAAGTTGGAATTGGATTGTAGAGAAAGAGAGAAAGAGAGAATAGCACAATAATAAAACAGTTGAGTTGAGAAGCATATAGATATATTCAACTTGTGAAAATAAATGAAAAGTAGAGTAGAGAGCAATGAATTATTAGTTATAATTGTAAGCGTGTTTCTCAGTCAGTTAGTATATAGTTATACATTGTACTTCATATTATATTTGTGTATAACTTTCTTGTATAGAGTTTATACTTCAATATTCATGAGAATTTTCATGTTTACTATTATATACTCCTTTCTTTCCACTTCCAATCTATTTATGTGTTTATTTCTTCCTTGTTACATTCTTCAAATTAGAATAATTAATTAATAAAAGGAGACATTGTACTAATTGCTTTGTGTTCAGGTTATCATTATAAGGTATCTATCTATAAGTGATCAAGATAAACGTAATGGACAAGTTAAATTAAATTATGAAAATGTTATCTCTTTGTAGATAATATTGCATTGCATTGAAGCAGCAGTGATTTTAAGAGTATAAGATGAAATTCAGTGTTGGACTTTAGTACATATTANGTAGATAATATTGCATTGCATTGAAGCAGCAGTGATTTTAAGAGTATAAGATGAAATTCAGTGTTGGACTTTAGTACATATTAGCTAATATATATTGCTAAAGTAGGACGAAGTATATTTTAGAGACTTATTATACTAGACAAAAGTTTTAACTACAACTATATATTAGCACTCTTAAAAGGACAATCTCTCCTAATTTACCATAATAATAAATTCGAAACATTATTTTATTATGATGTACTCAGTGTTCATGATGCTAAATGTAGTAAGAACTATATATTTACTTATTTATTCTATGAATCTCTCGCTATAGTACGATGATGTGTGTATGTATTATTGATGTATATAATACACACAATTACATACATCATACGTAAATAATGTTAAACACTAAATGTTTCTTTCTATTAGCATAAATCTGTTTTAAGTTTGACTAATACGTGGCTTCTTATATGTGTATATGTAATTTAATACCAATAGCCATTATAATGTTGTTAGTGTCTAAAACACTGCGCAGCCAAACAGTACAAAGTTATCATTGCTTTTTAGCTTTAGGATACAACAATATATATGTATGTATATCTGTATACTATATAAAACCTATACAATAACAACATGTAGTAGAAAAATAAAGAACAAAGAGCCAGGGGAGAAAAAGTAGTAGAGAATATTACATTGAATTGAATACAAATATAGTATAGAACAACATATAGAGAGAAAGGAAGGACAAAAAAACCTGTTGTGCTTGTTGTCGTCGTTCGGTAGTTTTAGTAGAATACACATTCGTTCGTACAACCAACCAACCAATGTGTTGAATCTTTCATCATCATAAAAGTATACAGGTAATTGCATTGCGTCAAATGTTATCGATTTGAGTTTTTTTTCTCCGGTGTAGAGACTATATAGAAAGTGGAGAGAGATAGAGAGAGAGAGAGTTTGAAAGAGACAGGACTTTCTCCTGCTTTCTCTTTCTTCTAAGTCTCTTCTCTACTGCGAATCTTCATCATCACAAGTTTGTTGCTGTTGAATTTATTTATAACTTTAGTAGTAGCATTACGTAGTAGAGTATAGTATTAGTTTTTTAGTATAAGAAGCTAACGTCGTCCTCTTGCCCATCGAAGTAGTGCATCTGCTAATACGTCAAGATGAGCCTTCGTCTGTAAAGAAAAATGAGACAATTCATACAAAATGAATTAGATGAGAAAAAATAGAATTCCATTTTTATTTGGTTTGACTATCATGAAAAGCACCTACCGTTTTATAAAACATACAAGCTTGGCGATCTTCATCCTCTGCATGAGGGCAATCAATAAATCCTGTTTTTTTATAGTAAAACAACAAAAATTTAAAATATATAGGTAAATTTTAGAAACACAAATGAATTATTTTGTAAATACCATCACAGAGAACATGATCATCGATGCATCTGTAGCGTCCCGTTCTGTATATACAAAATATTATATCAAATCACAATTTTAATAATAATAAAACTAATAATTTATAACAATAAAACTAACTAACATGTCGGGCGTTGGGCATGCAAATCTCTCCATTCCATCGTCAGCAGGAGGACATTCTGTAAATAAAAACATTTTTAAAAAATCATTTAATCTCTTCACATTTTATTTTAGTATTTATAACGGTATCCGTTAAACTTGTAAAAAAGAAACAAGCTATTTTATTTTATGACTCTAAAAAACTTCATAAGCACTTGTTGCTATCTACATCAAAGTCTACCTGTACTATGTATATGTATACTTTTACTTCCATTAAATTCTATAGTCATTAACTTTTTTGTACGTCAGTTTGTTTGCAGTTCTGTATATATGCTATTATGTATGTATATATGGATATAAATATATTTTCACAAGTTTTTACTTGATGGCTTTGTGAATTAAAAGGTTGTGATGCAATTCCGTTGCTAAAACCATTATGACAGTTATAGAGCCATATATATATATACTCTATATGAGCCAATAAGACTCTTTATATAAACGATATAGCACACCTACTGTGTGTGAGAGAGAGAGAAAACTTGATATATTATAACGGTATAATACTTTTATATTTTATATCAGGTTAATGATAAAACGATATATATATATATATAGCGTTTGATGCTTGTTGGCTGTTTATAATTATGCCTCATTATGTTGGTTTTCCTCTTTGATGTGGCATGTGTGTGTGGTAGCAAATAAGTAGCAGCAGGTTACTTTGGCTTACGTGGTTATTACAATTGCGTGATCAGTCCCGGATATCTTCAATTTAATAGACTAGTTTAGTGCCTTTGAGCACAACACTAATCATGACAAGAAGTATATAGTCATTTCATATTGAACTGACTGAGAAAGTAAAATGAAAGAAAGGAGCGTGAGCGAATGAGTTTCGCTCTAGTACATTCTCTCTCTTCTGTCGTGATCCTTTAGGGACTTAAACAAACATATATATATTATATATATAAGCATATATGCATACATAGGCAAATACAATTAAAGAGCGAAAGAGAGAGAGAGAGAGAAATAGAGACCACAAAATGAACTTTTGTAAGCTACAACTACTTACTTTGTCTTTCTCAAGACAAATGACAATGACGAAGTAAATACCAACACACATTAGGTATATTAGTTAGAATACTCTTTCTAAAAAGTACACATGAAAATTATAACTTGTCAAACTGTACAGGGAAAATGAGCATAATATATTGTCGCCGTTGTCGTCGTCGTCACTGACATGACACGTGGGTGACAAATTGTGTTGGTGGTAGTAGCATAGAATAGCAAAGTAAAGAATAAGTTGAAGTAGAAAATAAAATGAAGTTTGCATTGGAGAAGAGGATAAAGTGAAGGTGGGATCAAAATACAACGTGGGTGGAATTGGCCATATAAGATTTTATAATATGTACAACACTTTTAGTGGAAAGCTAATACAACTTGTTTTATACTTACTTACTTTTAGTCAACAATATACATATAAGTACATATAGGTAGAAAAAAGAGTGCAGATAGATAGATATTTTTTATACTTCCTCGAACTCAACATGAAGCATATTTGTATCACTATGCCCCAAAGTACTTTCACGTAGAGAAAGTGAAGTAGTTGGATGACGGAGTGAAAGTATTATAATATATGGCGAAAGCAATACGAGTCACGGGGCTTCTTGAGATTTCAACCTAAAGCCTAAACAATTCATTCTTCAGAATTCAGATTTTTTTTTGACTAAGCATCAACACTGTATGTGTTATACATATATTTCAACTTAGCTTTGTGAGAGCTCAACTTTTTTTCCGATTAAATTGCAGAAATATAATACAAGGAAAGTTTCTGAAAATAGTTTTGAGTTCATTATATATTTATAGCTTCCGACTCTTTAGTTGTACAGAATACTTATATATAAAACATAAAAGTGAGAGTCAGCAACTTTTGTTCTCTCTCTCTGAAACGATGATAACAAGACAAAGCAAAGCACTAAATATCTAAGTAAGTATATGACTGATTGTGAATGGCTTCATTAAGCTCAATTGAGACATCACATGACTAAAAAAGACTGACGATTCATTCTTTGTAATACATTCTATAACAGCAACTTTCTACAGCATAATATATATGTCTTCATAATAAATAACTCTGTGTCTCTTTGACTTTCATAGATAACATAGCATATAGTATGTCTAGCGTACATATATATTACAAATGTATTAGGATACGACACACAACATTACATTCCGGAGACGGAACGTAAAGCAAGTACCCTTTATTCTCATTTTATAAAAGAGCTCTTGCTCTTTTTTACTCTCTCTCTCTCTGTCCCTTTGTACTCTAAAGACTCTAGTTTAGTGAAATGAGATATCCTTTTTTATGTATTAGTGCAAGCAATGTATATTATATATACTTTCCCTCGTATTAGATTCTGGAATGTAGTTTTATTTTTTTGTTAATATCATCATAGACAGAGAGAGAGAGAAAAAAAGTCAGTCCAGTCATGAGATATAACTAACAATATATCTTTTGCCAAAACACTTTATGTGCTGCGCGTGTTAAAAGGAACACGAGAGAGAGAGACTCTGACGAAGTGAGAGAGAGTTAGAGTAAGAAAAATTTCATTCAGACTTTTTTCTCCCTACTATGCTCTCTCTTCTCTACTACTACTATAATACTTTCACTAAAGAGAGAGAGAAAGGCTCTAAGGCCATGTATATTTATAGAACCAGAAGAGAGAGAGTTGTGTACTACGTTCTTTTAGACAGACGAAATTATACGGATCTTTCATGGATAATGGCGTTTTCAGCTTTGGAAACTAGACCAAAAGATATTGTGATGTGGCACCATACTAGATAGAGATACTACATAGGATAGCATAGAGCAGAGCAGGTACTTGTTGGTTTTGAAAGCGAATGACTGACGTCACACAAGTTGGCAAAGTGCCACGACTTGTAATACTGAAATTCTGGACTACTGGCGCCTTATGATCTTCTTCTTTCTCTCTTCTACTCTTTCTAGGGCTCCTCTTTTCTCTCTCTCTCTGTCTCTCTCATGCTCTACTAGCGACGATACTATAGGCAAAAGGCAACCTACTTACTTTAGATACTCACCAGAGAAAGAAAGTCTAATGTTTCTTTTTGGATATTACTACTAAACTTCTAAACTGACTGCGTATACTATATCTACTACTATATTATAGCATGCCATCCTTTTCTAATAAGTCATAAGAGAAGAAACGTAGGTGGAGGTTCGAGGATGTTCTCTTTACTACTACTGCTACTATACTATCTACTATAACTGAATGTATGAAATGAAGTTGTGCTATTTCGTTATAAATTGAATAAAATCACTTCTCTTTCTCTCTCTCTCTCTGTTGGCCCTCTTTAATAGTATTGCCTAAATGCTTAGACATTCCACATGCAAGTTGGTTGGTTAGTCTCTTTCTCTCTTTATCTCATCTTTCTCTTTTTGTATATCTGAAATAATGGGAAGAGATTGAAGCATGAATGGTATGCTTTGAAATGTCTTTATATCCTTTAGTTGGAATGTCTCAAAGTTATGTTAGGACTCTCTCTCTTTCTCTAACTATTCTACTATAATACTATTATAAAAGTACAGTCCTTCATTTTCTAGTCACACAAAATGTCACTTATTCATGCAAGAAAAAGGCAAATATTCAAAATTCAAATGAATTCCTCCCTCTACTCTTTCTCTTTATTAAACTTTAAACTGCTTCAAGCACACAAAGTTATTTTAGTATAGCTTAAGTTAAAACGCCCTTCGCTAGACAGTCGTCATCATTATTATTGTTGACGTAATATTTAATAATGATAATTATTAAAGTCAACTCAACAGTTTTCTCTTAGCATGCAGAGCACATTTTGTATTCATACGTATTATTTTCTACTAGTATGTACTATTATAAAACAGGGTAAATAAAATAGTGATGAAAATGGGGCAAAATGCTACAATCTAACAAGGCAAAAAAGTTATATAAAAACGTTATAAAAGCTTAACAAAGTCATAGTGAATGATGATGAAATATTTTTGTCATAAAAGGTTACTCATTTGACTTGAGGATTATTCACTACCCTAAATGAGTCAGAAATGACATGAGCAATGAGTAAAAATGAACTAGCCAAGTTAAATAAGGAGAGAAAAAGTTGCGAAATGTCTCGTGTCTGTGAGCCATGTCCATCACTCACTTGCAATAGCTGCCACACAGAGATTTTATTAGCTAAGCCCTGATGTAACTCAACTAGATTTCCTTCAATTCATCACTCCCACACGTTAGAATAACATCTCTAGATTTTTCTAGTCAGAGAACTCAAAACATCACAATTGTATTCTATGTAATGTATATTTGTTCCGCAACTCAAAAACTACAACTGGTAGATGAAGTCTTTAAAACCCTCAAGGGTCAAAGCGTCCTAGAAACATGACTTTCTCTCTTCACATGTTTATGACGTTACAAAACCATCAACTCGTCATCATTACTGGAAAACAAAAGGCAAAGTTCAAGAAGAAAAGAAGAAGTAGAAATGCTACATAGAAAAGTAAATGTTGCAAAATAACAATATCCAAAGAAAAATATACTTTTATCAGTAGACGTAGCAAAAATGTGTTTCATTTTTATCATTCATTTATAGTCAATACTTGGAACTTGTTATGCAAATCTACGTAAGCTTACAAAATATATTGAAATGTGTATCAAAGTCAACTTGCTATTAATTTTACTTAGTGACAGTTATATAAGTTTAAAAAAACTTTCTTTTTTACTTTCCACACAATTATCTATTATCCTATATGAGATAGTTTCTCTTAGTTCTCCTAACTCTTTGAAATTTTTATCTCCAGACTCAATATGCCCTCTCATAAAAACTTTTTAAATAATGTTCTTTTTTGCTTCTTCAAATAAATTCTTCTTACTCTGTATATAAAGCACACATATGTAAAATGAAATGAATTACACATTAAAGCACACAGTAAGTGCATATAACTATTCATGTTTACATTATTATTACCTGTTGCATTCATTCACAACCTAACTATTATGTACTTGGACTAGAAAACTACACAGTCATCTAATTGATTAATAGTAGAGTAGGGAGAGAGAGAGCAAGCACTTTAGCTCTATAGTGTCTTGTAGTTCTGGAAATAGGCAGAAATTTTCTGTTTTATCTTACTTCATCTCATCTTATGAGGCTAATATTGTTGTAACAGAGAAAGAGAGCTGAGAGAGAGAGAGAGTTGAAGAGATAGAAAATGATGGTGATAAGATCACTTTATGACTCTTCTCTGCCATGACCCCTGAAAATAAGCAATAAGCATTGCTACTTCATAATAGTAGGTAGTAGTCTCTGGATAGTTGACTAGAAGAGAAAGTGGATGAAGTACTTTAGCTGTTTAGCGTAGTCAAGATGTACAATGGGTACAATAGTATATACAAAGGTGTGATGTTAGTCCTCAATAGAACACGTAGAAATACTATTACTGAATAATGTATTTTACTCTAACTGAATACTCTAAGCTAGCTCTATTGTATGTATAGTCAATGAGTACTCTTCTCCATCACACTCTATTACGTGTCTTTCTCTCTCTCTCTCTCATCGTATATAATAAAAGGTAGTGTGTGATATTGTCATAAAATATTCAAGAGTGTGAAGAGGTTACAATGGTGAGAGGATAATGTGGCCATAAAACAATGCAGTTTGAACTCTTTGACTACTACTTCTCTTCTCTCTCTTATTATGTATGTTTTCGGACAAGGTAAATGTGCCATTATCTTTCTTTTTTCGTTTCAAAGTGTCGTCACCTAATGACTTTGACATTATAGTAAGCATTCTATTATTGCTAAATCTCTTTTTAGAGTAACGTAATCTTATTCATTTGATATAATTTACAAAAATTGATTTAAAGAACTTTTGTTTGTTGTACTTACCAATTTGTGGTACGTCATATTGGCGGCTGGCTCTTTTGATATCGTCCGTTGATTTAGTAATGATCTCTGGATGATGAGATCTTTTTTGACTAGCTGCTGCTGCTGACCATAGTTTCTCTTCATCTTGATCATCATCAAGTTCTGGCTCCAAGTCAATATTGTTATCTTCTTCGTCACCACCTCCTCCTCCTAATAAAGTCATCATTTCTTCGTCGTCATCACTATTTGTTTTCCTGAGAGAATTTTGACTATTTACTCCTCTGCTGTTGCTGCTCAGATGTTCTTGATCATGTGTTGATGATGATATTAATGAAGAAGTAGATTTAGGTACTGATGATGACGATGATGCAAAGGAGAAGTGTTGTGGATCATTATTATATACTGAGTGACTTGATCCATCTTCTCCCACTAGTGATGATGTTGATGATGATGACGATGATAAGGGTATTGATGATGATATTGCTGAGGAACTGGGCTGTTTATGAGCAGGTAGGAAACCCCACATTGGAAATGATGGTGGGACAAAGAGATTATTTTCATTTTTTATAGAGGACATGGGAAAGTTTGAATTCTTTTTACTAGTACTTGTACTCATCATTTTATTCTTATTACTACTACTTCTGCTGCTACTTGTGAGCAGATTTGAAGAGTCATGATTTACATCATTTTGCAGTCGAAATGCGCACGTTATGTGAGAATCCAAAAGGATCAAGACACACAGCATTGATACGGCCGTTAGTTTCATATTTTCTCCGGTTCTCCTCTTTGTTGACTCAATCATTGAGAGATACATCTATTTGATGCAAGATTATTTATATATAGTAGTAATAATAATAAATTAAATCAATAAAGATAATTATAGTATCAGAAGTAGTAGATTATAGGTAAAGAGACAAATAAGAGTCACAAAGATCACAATATAGTAATATTTATAGTAAAAGTATTATGCAATTGTATTATATTTCTGGGACGAGTTATTTTTTCTCTCTTTATAGTGTATTTAGTTTGTAATATCAGAGTTAGCTGATGCGTGCCCTTTTCTTTTTCGTCAGTAGATTATAGGCTACTTGTGACATTGCTATGTTTCATGATATGTTTTTTTTCTGCTTTATATTTCTTCTTTTTGTTTTGCTGAGCTAATTCGTCGATGCTGACGTGAGCATAGTAGTATGTAGAATGTTATTTATATTATTATTATATAGTCAATAAATTTTAGTACTAAATGTTTCTGTTTTCTCTATTATATTTTTAGGGATTTTTTGTGACTTCATTAACTAATTTTTCTTTTTTCTCTTCTTGCAAGTAGCAACCTTGAGTTGTTGTATTGCATATATCGTAGTAAGTAGTCGTTTTTTTTTCTTACAAGTCTCCAATCTCCCCAAAAGAGCAAAGAATCACTTGCTCATGTCTTGTTCCTTACTTGTCTTGAGACTCTATATAAAAAAAAGTTGAGACATATAAAAATTAAGCATGCAAATGTCATATATGCATTAGGATTAAAAATACATAAGCTACTATATTAACGAGCAATAATCATAAATTTCTAACCTTTAGTTTTCCGTTTTCCAATTTCTCTTTTCCTTTTTCACTATAGACTTTAGAATGGTTCTTCCAACTTTTTGATTTATATTTAAACTTTTATAAGGAAAAATTGTTTGTCGTGTGAATTTGTATATGTGTCATCAATAAATGTTGTGGTAGAAATATTATAAGAGAGACCTACGCAAGCATTTTTCTCTTCCTTTCTCTATATTGAATTTCTTGTCTTGCCGTGAACTTTGACACTTTATTTTACTCTTCTTGTATATTATATAGTATACACACACTTACTGTTGTTTCTCTGGCTCCAGTTATTTCTAATAATATATATGTTTTTATATGTACAGAGAGAAAGTATACTGTGTATATATCTATACGGTGTGTGTGGTGTAAGTAAAAAGTAAAGTAGTTCACCTTTTCACTGTATATAAGATCTGTAGAACATACCAATAGAAATAGCTGTTGAAAATACCACACCGTATATATAGATAGCAGATAGCCTGTGAGTACGTAAGACAGTCAAGTTACTAAGTAGGAAGGATTTTTCCATCAACCACACACTACTACTTACTTACTATATATGTACTGCTTAGCAAAGAGACTGTTGTTGGTAGTAGGATCGTTTAAGACCAAAGTTCACGACACAATGTTGATGATGAAACAAACAACACCTTTCCCAACTACCTCTATACGTACACACAATTATACACACACTAGGGCTAATTTAACTAGTAGATAAAAGTTTATTCCTGTTGCCTGTGCTGAAAAGTTTGTTTAATTTTTTTTACCCTTTGAAATTTAAATTTAATTTTTTTTCTTTCAATTCCAATCACCACACACAAAATGCTTTGTTGACTTTTTTGACAACTTTCTCTTTTTTCCAAATTAATTGTAAACTTGTCTGGTTTTCTTCCAGAACTTTTCACTTATTTTCTTGTTTGCTAGTTGTAAATTGAGAAACACGAGATGACTGAATTGACGACTTGATAATATATGCTCAGTCTCTCTTTCTCACTACTAACTTTCTTCTGTGAAGAGAATGTGAAGACTGAAGAAAGTTTACTTAAAGTCTAGAGAGCAGTTAGTTAGCTCCCTTCTCTTGTTTGTTGTTTGGAAGTGAGTGTGTTGTGAATAGTTGACTTTGTAGCTGTAACTTGCTTGTTGTAAACTGCAACAACATGTTGATTGGCAGCAGGTATATAGTATATAATAAGAGAGAGTAAGAGAGAGAAAGAGAGGCTCAGAGTAGAATTGTCGTAGAGTAGAGAAAGAAAGGTAGATAGTGAGAGCCTTAGAGTTAGAGAGAAGAGTGCAGGTAAGTAGCAAAGTGTTGTAGTGGTTGGGGATATTTTTAGTTCCTATCTAGGCTGTTGCACTGTTTCATTTGTTCTACTGCTTCTGCCTTTCCTTTTTACCTTGCTTTCCTTAGCTCTCCTGTACTAGTTCTAAGCACTTGGAGAAAAGAGAGTATGAGGGAAAGAGAAATGTGAGTGTGTCTGTGCACGTGTGTGCCGGAGTAGAGGAGAGAAAGTAGAGAAAGAGAGATATATACAGTTTGTGTTGTTGCAAGAAAAAAAGAGTACTATGTTGTAGAGTATGTTGTAAGTTGCTAGAGTGAAAGAGTCACACAGTTACCACCAATGCTTTGGAGATAAAGAAATGAAGGAGACACACACACATATATGAGAGAGAGAGAGAAAGTGTATACAAGACTCGGTACTAGCTATAGTAGTAGAGAAAGCATAAAGATATTGCCAGCTTATAGAGAAAGGGCCAAGTTTACATGCCTTTCCAAAGCAAAAGAGTTAGCTTGGTACACAAAGTTCGTTTCTTGTCGGGTTGCTTCCACTATGTTGAGATAGAAGCGCTCGCTCGTACGTCGACGGAAATGAATTTCGAACTCTCTCTCACTCTCTCGCCCCCGCAATGGTCTAAAAGAGCCAACCTGAGAGCAGAACATGACGGCAAGCAGAGTAGAGAGTATACTAAGGCGCTTTCTCACTCTCTCTCTCTCTATTTCTTTGTAATAGTAAAGTATAAAGTATTGAGAGTAGAAAGAGAGAAAGCAAGCCAAAAGAAACTCTTTTTTTAGGAGATTCTTTGCTAAAACTTGAATAAGAAATAAAGTTGACTACTATATAGTAGCAGTAGATGCGAAACTAAGCAAAAAAGGACACATACATTCTATATATATTTGTAGTACATACATACATTTTTAGTACACCAAAGAGCTTTCTTAATGCTAGTATAAGTAAGAATTCTTCTTCTTCTTACGAAAACTTTCTCCCTTTTCCAGTCTTGTCTTTTTTATATGATGCTTTCTATGCTGCTATACAAGACGAGAATATTATTATGCTGTGTTTTCTTTCATATACGCAAGGCACAAGACTCTGTTTTGCCTTGACGGTTCTATTTTATAACGTAAGTAGTATATATGTATGTTGTACTATATCTATAAGAACGATGTGCATGACTCTGACTCTTTCTGTTTCCAGCTACTTTCTCTCTATACGCCTACGCTTTGCTGGAAGAGAGAGCTAACTCTCTCTTCTAACTCTTTATTTTGCTCCATACTAAACTCTATATATGTGTACTGTGGTAATGCTCAATGCTACACTTTTGCTCCTATTTGCTTTTTCCTTTGGCATAGCATGGCATATTCTATCTCTTCTAGTGTTAGTATATTGTATATACATGTTATATTTTACAAGAAGGGCAAAGTAAACGCTGTCGTCAGCATCACTAGGAATCCCTAGTTTCTGTACTCCTAGCTATTTCGTTTCCTCTTCTATTCCACGAAGTAATCTCACCTCTGCCACCATGATGTGATGGTAAAGGGAAGAAGAGATGATAGAGAGTAGGTTGTAATGTAGAGACAACGACAGCAGAGAGAGAGAAAGATAGTCTCAGTCATATAGAAGAGTCAGATTGAATCCGTTGTTTTTGTATATATATATATATATGCCTTTTACTTTAGTCTCATATTCCATTCCACTAAGCCAAAGTTTGAATATACTATACATGGATGGATGGATGGATGAAATGTTAGTAATAAGACTCTGATCCGTAGAAACGGAGACTTTTAGTTTCTGACATTTTGTATAGTAGTAATGCAAAAGTAGAGTGCAAAAGTTGAAAGTTTATATGTATACATACACATATGTAATACGATAGATCGACTCTAAATCGCTAAAGGTACATTACATTCATTTTTGTGTGTCTAGCAATATGTACTAAAGAGAAAGAGAGACATTGAATGCAATAGAGACGGCTTATAATAATAATAATAATAATACTTTATACATTTAAGGGCAGAGGACATCTCTTTGTCAACGGCTTACATTAATACTGTTGAATGTCCTCTGACGACTCTCTTTCTCTTGGCTCTCTATCTCTCTCTGTCTTCGTCTTGTGTTTTTGCAGAGTAGTAAGATCTTAGTATAAATGAAATGAAGCAAAATGATACATATATATTCATACAAAATATAAGATGCTGACTGAGAGTAAGTAAGAGAGTGAGTTGGTTGAAGAAAAATGGAATTGGAACGACAAAGAGAAAGAGTAGAGGCAGAGGCGCTAGGAAAAGAAGACTCCAACATTTCATTCTCCAATCCACTCACTCAACTCTCGTCTTGTAACTTGATTGATGAAGGATATATAGATGTTACTACAACAGCTACACTCAACTTTTGTACGAGCATATATATTATATACTTGGTATTTATAAACATTGAGAGAGAGAGAGAGAGAACAAAGTTTTTCTTCAACAAGAACTCTTTCTCTGTGTGTGTATACAACAAGCTATGAGTTGTGGTTGAAGTAATCATTGAGCTAAAAGCTGACAAGACTTTCTTCTCTTAGCATAGAAAGAAAAGATAGATAAAATGTTATTGCTTGTGTGCAAGTGGGCGCTTTGGGTTTTTTTTCTCTCTCTCTCTCTTGACTGTTGTGTCTTTTTTCACTTCTTGTCCCAAAACGAAATCACTTGACAAGAAAAAAAGCAACAAAGCAAAAGAGAGAGAGAGAGAGTGAAAGCAAAGCAAAATCAAAGTAAAGTGTGTATACATTGTAAACATAAGAGCAACAAGAAGAGAGAAGTAGACAAAAAACTTTTCTTTTTTCAAAATAAATGTAATATAACAAATAACTTAGTACTCCTCCTCCACCACCTCCTACTTGATGTAATACACGTAGCTAGAACAAGAGTAGTAGGTAGTATATATATATAATGTTTATTTCTGGATTGTAATGAAAACGCCTCTCTTTTCACAGCGCGTTGACATGTTCAATTATGGTCATAAATCATCAACCATACATATCTCAAAAGTAAAATCAAAACTATACTAAATAAGTATACTCTTAGTCGTTTGTTCTCATTTCGACAAGGTACAATTAACCAATTTTATTTTTATTCTCAAATACATACATAGTATATATAGTAGAATAATACAAATCACATAGTATAGTAAGTCTATAGTTATTTAGAGAGAGAGTTTTGACGTTTGTGCCAACAACATAGCCTGTGACTAGTGTCGTCACACAAATTGTTTGTGCTTAAAATAGTTATGTTATGATGAAAAGAGGATGAACCTGAAGTATATAGTGACGTTTTGAAGTTTTGATGTTGATTGACATATTATGCCTGTACTACTACTACACGACTGCTACTAATACTAAAATACTAGTATATGTCTATGTCAGAGAGGCAAAAAGCAACACACAACATTCATACAGGTAAAGTGGTAAACGCAGTAGTACACACATATTTATGAGTGGATATAGTACTTTGTAGTTGACAGTGAAAAGTGGTGGCTTGATGCTTCATACAAAATTCATATGACGCCAGTATGTGATTAAATTAAGAATTCATTTGAAAAAAAATCGTAAACACGTCAGCAACACAAATACACAGTCAAAAGGAAAAGAAAAGAAACACATAATATAAAGAAGCTTTAGTCCTGACTAACTTTTGTTAACTTTATAATAGCAACAGCTAGCAGTTCTTGTAGTCATTGTACTTTTTCTTGTTGCTCTGTATATATATATGTCACATCTACACACAACATTGATCAATGACAGGTATGTAGAATGTCAAAAGGTGAAAGTTGACTTTTACTTTGAATGAGTATAGGGATTACTAAATCTATATATGTACAACAATTCATCTTCTTATATACATGAGACAACTCTAAACTCTATATGTATACAATATAGTCTTCTTCTTCATCTGCATATACTAGTATGCAGTACACCTGAGATAACTTTTGAACTTCATTTTATTATTGCAATTTCAATCGGAGAAAGAGTAATCATCTTCAATCTCTTTTTTACTCCTTCTAGCAAAATGAAATCCTAAATCCAAGAATCTCTTTTTTAGTACAAATAGTCTACATACTATAGAAAAACATCGCATAAAGTAGTCACATGCTTTCTACTAGTCTAAGCCAAAGATGGGTTTCCAAGCTCTTCCAAGAATTAGATCATATTCTTAGAACATGTATATTCTCCTGAGAAGGAGTATAATGAGTGACCGAGCCAAGAAAAA
>VCNE01006589.1:0-14295 GCA_009869805.1 Oncopodura yosiiana
AAATCATGCTTCGAACTAATCTTCTCGCACAAATCATGATCGCACATTTAAGTTTCGACATAATCACATACAACCATACATATATTGACTTTTAATTGCTTTCAATGTTGAAGCAAAAAAACTGCAGCATAGTGTCAATATTATTAGCATAGTTTATTTGGCAATAAGTTATGGTACTTTGCAGTAATTTCACCAACAATTTATAGTTCACATTTCAAACTGTCACATTATTGAACTTGCTTATCATTAGCAGTTAAGCTGAACTCACCAATGTAAACCAAACGGCGTCCAAAAATCTCATTCTAACAAGGGAAGGTTTTCAGTCGTTTCTCGAGTTTTGGCTTCATTTTGGTCTCAAACGAAAGAGGACCATTTAATTAGTCGACTGGTGACAATTTGTGTTGCCAATGGGCCCTTCTTCTTTGTCAAAATTAATTTTGAAGATCAAAACATTGGACGTTGTTGCAAGCTTAGCCACTTACTACTTTTAACGTGTCTTTTACATTTTCTAACATTGTTTCTTATGGAGAAATTAACATGGCCAAGGGCCCATTGGACACTTAATTGGCCATTGAGCAACAAAAATTGTCACTACTCGACTAATTAAATGGCCCTCTTTCGTTTGAGACCAAAATGAAGCCAAAACTCTAGAAACGACTGAAAACCTTCCCTTGTCAGATGTAAGATGAGACAAGTTGAAGATGAGATAATGCTATATTATGCAATTTTTCTCACAGTGTCAATTTTTCTCCACAGTTCAGACACTTGGGTCAAACTCTTAATTGACAATCAACTCAATATTTAATACATTTAAAATATGAAATTCGTCATCAAACATCTACGAAAAATAACATTCAACATAAACTCACTAATCTAAATCAACCGGCGTGAAAAACATCATTATGACAGATGACACAATCTACCAATGACAACTTTATTTTCACCATATCATTACATAACATTACATTAAATTTCCTATGTCATTTTTCTCACAGATTGTCAGCCGTCAATTGCCTTCAATCTTCAACTTTAAGCCAACTCAGGTATGAAAAGTGTCAACATTGACAACGTTAGCCACAGCGCTAGAAACTGTCATTCAAAAAAAGTTGACCCAGAGACAAAAATCTTCAATGACCACAACATCAAGCTAAGCTCTTCCCATCAACATTGTTACTCTATAAACTCATCAAAATCAGCTTCCTCAGTACAAATGTCAACAAATTGGAGAAGCAACAAATCCTCTTCTTCCTCGTGTTCATCATCATCCCAAAGTTTAAGAATTAAACTGAAAATGAGTTTCCGAACTACTAATGGAATATCACTGGCGATTCTAAGCTTGTTTCTCTTTCCATCGCTTTTCTCATCGGTAAGTTTTTTTTCCTTCTATAATTTTTTTACATTTTTTATGTTTTAGGTATATACAAAGTGTAATTCATACTCAATTACTCATGGTTGTCTTCATCATGAAAAAAGAACGGGAAAAAGTGAAAGTATCTATATAGGCAATCTCTAAAATGGCTAGTCGTAATAAACGTGTGATGACCTTTGATTACGTATTATATGTTTACGCCATAAAACGGGAGATGAACATAATCATAATGCTTATAGAGTAGGAAAAAACAAAAGCAATTCGTCATTTTCAGGATCAGCAAATGAGATTTAAAGTAACCATGACCTGAGACGAATGTCAGAACAAAAAGTGAAGTGGACCATCTCGTTAAAATAGAAAACCGTGAACCATTTTTAGTCTCAAAAATTCCTATCCCTTTATATAGTGTTATGATGATTAGATATCCGGCGTCCTTCCCTTTTCATTGAAAAATTTCCATTTGAAACTGAAACCGTTACAAATGACGATGTTATAATATATGTATATATATCCATATATATGCCTATAGCAAAGAGCTTCATGTTACTAATTGAAATTTTAACACTTGCTATACAATTATTATTAGTCGAGGCCTAACTAATAAAAATAGGGTCATTGGGTTAGTTGCTCAGATTGGACAAACTGATAGTCTGATTTATTAGTGTTCATTGTATATCAATTAATACATGGTACAGTAGTGCTGGATATTAGATAGAAATTAAAACAATGTTTACACTAAATTAATACATGATAGAGTATACGATATGGTAGAAGAGTACATAAATAGTAAATCCAGAAATGCATAGGAAATAATAAAAGAGCAAAGGGTGCATATACTATAACTATATACTTGTCTATATAGATATATAGTAGTAGCATTAGTAAACATTAAGATTTTATCTGGGATCATTATAATCATATCGTTTGATCGCAAACGATGTACGGTTTTGTTTGTTTTCAAGAGAGAAGGTATGTAATATAAGCAAAAACAAGGGCTCAGGGTTAAAAACAAAGCAAAAGAATATGAAGGTTACTGCCACTGACTATTAAACTAATATGTGTACATATGATATAGATTACTGGATATATACATTTGAATATCAGAATTTCAATTAGATGAATTCTTCGATGATAGATTGGCTATAACGCCACTCAATAAAATTTCTAGAAAGATAGAACGAGTTTTATTCATTTATAGTTATATATCTAATATATCCTTAGGATTTGATTTGGAATCCACATTTTTGTGACTCTGACTCAGAATTTCAATTAGATGATCTTTCATTGTGTTATTTTCTTAGCTGGGAATTTTCAGTTGCAATTTTCCAAAGTAAAGATATACATTAGATGAATTTTTATTTCATTGTATTAGGTTGGCTATAACGCCACTAAATAACATTTTAGTAAGAAATGAAGAATTTCTGATGGTCTTTAGTTCTTCTTCTCTGGTGGTGATTTAACATTGTATAGTACATTAATATGCAAGATCCGTTAACTTATTAAAAATGATAAGAATTTAGCGAGTAGTATTGAACGCCATTCAATAATATTCTAGTCAAACTCGCGAATCTTCAATTTAATTTAAAGTTACACTTCATGGCAGTATTCCAGTATTAAAAACTTTAAGCCTCAAAATGCTCATCTTCAGATTTTTATTCATTTTCTCATAAACTCTACTACAAAGTACAAATGCAATAGATCGTTAAAAAGAAATTTACATTAGCGACCTTGGTGGTCAGTGTACTGTGCAACAGCACTATAAGCTCCACAAACATATAATTATATCCCAATGTTATAAATAGTACCATTTAACCATCATCTTAAGTCTTTACTCTTCTATACAGTTGTAATGAGTTAATAAACATGACTCTATGCACATAACAATTAAATCCTTTAGTGTCTTGTCTTAAATTCCCTTTTAATCTCAAACGTGACGTCCGTGTTTTACTGAACTGGAATACACCCAAAAGTAACTCATCATCATTTATAACATCTTAATATCTTATCCAGGCAATCATCATCAAGACAATATATACGTTGTAGGTCATCCTCATAATGATAAAAATTGCGTCAGCTAACTACTATATAGTATCATAATATTATTCTTTGGGTGGATATATATATATATATATATAGTAGCTATATATCCATGGAACGTTATATAGTTGCATTCTTATTACAGGTATATCTATATATAAAGCTATATCTATATATCTATATATATATATGTATATATAAACAGGTTTATAAAAGCAACCTTGACTTAATTTCTGAATTAGTTCTCCTGAACATAGAATACAGCTGCAAATATTCATCGTACACATTCGTCATTTCCTGTTCTGCTATTAGTAAACTCCTGACCCGTTATACACTATATAGCCATATATAAAAAATTGCCTACTAAAATAATACATCTCTTCCGAATGATTGATTGAAATGCCTCAAATACTTTTCCAACTCCCCAATTTGATATTCCCGTTTTCTTTCCCAACCAAATTGACATTTTCTCTTCTCAATTTTGCAGCACTTCACTACTGACATAAAAAAGTCATTGAAGCTCTTCTATTGAAAATACTCTATAACGGCACAAGACTACTTAATGAGTCAAAATGTTTTTATATATCTCTCTAAGCTTTTGTGGTTTTTGTAATTGAATTGTTTTCTATATGACATGTCTCTTTTTTTTTCTAAAGACTTTTGTAGTGTCAGGAGCTGTAGCTTCAGACAGTGGTGGTGGCTCTTACCTCACAAGTGGCTTAAGTGATGACAATGATGTAACATCCCATGAATTCCTTACAACTTCCTCATCAGTAGTTCCCGTCAAGCTCACTTCAACTAAAATCACAACGTCTTCTTCATCATCATCATCATCAACTAATTTAAATAATGACCGCATACTGTCAACTCTTGATCCAAGAGTTCAGTTACAATATGACACTTCTGTTGATGTTGGCTCAACTTCACATCAACAACATGGTCATCAACAAGTTCCACTTAAAGAGCCATCAGTAACTAATTCAGCAGTACCAACAATCATTGCTCCAATTACTAGTGATAAAATTGATAAAACAAGTGGAGATTTTGTTGGTTGGAAAGATGAGACTAAAAATAATGGAGGAGAAGTTGAAGATGATTCAATGGATGAGGCAGATGAGATTCGTAAACATTTGTTTAAAAGTGGGATTCCTATTCCTCTTCATGAGAAGAATGAGACAAGAGAGAATTTGCAAGAGGAAGGAAGCAATAATGAACCGGTGAGTTTTAAGGGATTTTTTTAAGGGTTGAGTTGATATGATAATTGGATAGGTTTCCAGTAAGGGTAGTTAAAAAGGTTTTTGCGAAAGGATGTAGGAATGGCTGACTAGTGAGATTTTACTTAAAAGTTGGCAAGAATGAGAAAAAGAGGAAAAAGAAACTAAACGTTTTAATAATTTCTTGATACTCACAGTTGTGAAAATTTTGAAAAGTGTGAAAATTTGACATAATTATCGCTGTTCAGTTTTCCTATTTAGCTGTTAAGTTTTAATGTAAAAAAGTTGATAGAATCTTCAAGTTTTTTAACTGAAGTATAAAAATTTGGCCATTTTTGAAGTATTTCAGTTGCGCCGATTTATTTCCTTGTTAATCTAAAGAATTTATTTTTTACTCTTTTTAACCTAAAAAAGATTGAACAGTGTGAAAATTTGACATAATTATGACTGTTCAGTTTTCCAATTTAGCAAAGTTTGAATGCAAAAAAGGAAATAAAATCTTTGCTTTTTAAGCTAAAGTATAAACATTTGGCCATTTTTGAAATATTTTTAGTCCCAACAATTATCGTCCACATTTGACTTTCATTCAACTATAAAAATTTATTTATTTTTCACTCTTTCTAACCTAAAACAGATTGAAAAGTGTGGAAACTTGACATAAATAAAACGCTTCATTTTTTCAATATCCCAATATGGAAAACTAACAATATTACACAGGAAACAAAATCCTTTTCAATATCTTCATAATTTTTTTTACAAAAATTGTGTCTTAAAAGCTTAAAATGAGAAACACTGCTAAAATTTTGCCATCATCATTAGCAAATACTCACAGTATATAATAATACCCTTCCCTTTACCAATATATGAATTTTTTACAAATATCTTCATTCACGCTACAAACTAAAAAATAAGCCATTCCTATTGCCAAAAAAACCTGCAATCTACAAATACCCTAACTCCAAAAAAGCGAATGGTATTACTGAACTACAACTACTTATTAAAGTGACAGGGCTGAAGGATAGATATGGGACAAAAGACAGAGTAATTGCTCTTCTCTCTTTCCAATGACTGATTTTTTTATATCTATCTTCTAAATATATTTACAGGTTGTTTTCGTTGGTGGCTCAGGCTATGTACCTCCAAGTTCTTTGCGAGCAAGGCCAATATTAGATGCAGATCCGTTATGGCAAAGTCGTCCTGTAGCAGCAGACGCTCGCTATCCTCTTCCACTTCAATCAGCTTGGGACAGAAATTACAGAAATCCTTTCAATATGACTCGTGTTCAACGTACGTTACATAACTCTTATCCAATTCTTAATTTTTTCATCATATCAACAACATCAACACTATTATTAAAATAAATTATGATCTCTTGCACTATATAAATAACTCCTGTTGTCTTATATATAATGACAAATTGTCAAGAGAGACTTTTCCTTACGGCACTTTTCCTTATAACTTAAATTACCTCTCCCTTTTTCTCTTCTATTTGTTACAGTAACTTTTTTCTTCTTCTCTCTCAAACAGTTATAAAAACTTACAAAAGTGTATCAAAAAAAACTAAATGACTTTTATAATGCTATTACAGATATTGAAGCAGAGTGTCAAGATGACTATATGAAAATCCGTGTAGCTTTCAATGGTTCTTTTCAAGGGCTTATTTATTCATCAGGTGAGTTAATACATGACTAATTATCATATGAAGAAATTAGCTTTCTAATTATACTATGGTTGCTTACACTTGATAACAAGCACGACATGAGATTTTGAAGGAAGTATATACAAATCTCATGCTGAGTCGTCTTAGCACGATTCCGTTTTTTTAAACTGTCTTAAATTACATAAGTGATGCGCAATGTCAATGACCATCCTTCAACTAAATATTTTGAAAACACAAGTTTTTTAATGCAAATTACTGTCATGTCAAAATTAGACGTTTAAAACTACTGCTGCCTTTTCCCAAGCATAAAATAGATTTACTCTCTCGTGTGTATATAATAAATATATAAATTATAAAAAGTCTCAACCGGCATTGAAAAAGAGTTTGGCATGCAAAGCAGATGGTAAAATGCATAAACCGTACTATAACACATTCTAACACCGTATTATTTGTATTTTTATGTACATAAAATATATAGACTCACCTAATAGCTTGTATTCTTGTTTAACAGGGTAATATACATAGCTATAGAGAAATGTAAATCTTAGAGATAAATATATATATCTATATGTAGATAGACTCCCGTGTGTGTGGGAATGATAATAGAAAACGACATTTTATTAGCTCTTACTATATAGAAAGATTTATACATGTTAGCTGTAGAATTTTTCAAAGAATTTTACTCTTTTGCTAAAAAAGTGTATGTATACAACACTCGAGTGATTTTTGAAAAAAAGCTTCACCTATATACTACTGAGTTCCGGTACAGTTAAGTTAATTCATGTTGTTTGCTTACTCTACACATTATGTAATGTTGCTCATCATGTGAGTTTTTTTATTTAACTGATGTGTGGTCTCAGCTAACTGATTTTGAATTCATATATATATATATGTCGTGGAATTGAAAAAAAAATTATATTGCTAGTAGTTTAGTAGAAGAATTTAGTCTTTAATTTGAATGTCGGCTAATTAGAGACTCGGTTTAATTAAATGGCTCTAATTCATTGTATCACTTTACCCCAGTAGTCATTTAAAACTATAAGATATATTCATTCTATGTATTTCTTTATAGGCTATATGCTATAGCTTTTACTATAAGACTATATAAGACTATATATGCCTAAAATGTCATTAGAAATGATTAAAAGTCCTTGACATTACTTCCGCTATAGCTGCGTGAGACGTCTCAAGAGTTACATAAGAGTTACATAACAGATCTCTCACACAGTTAGCTCTCTATCATTAGCCAAGTAATTAGGCATTACATAAGTAATTAGCTCCTCGTTCTTTTTAAGTGTTGTCAAACGGGATTCTCACTAATTTCTATTTACTTACTTTATAGGATATTCATATGACCCAGACTGCGTTTATGTGAATGGAACAGGAAGAGATTATTATGACTATCTGATTCGGCTAAATCGTTGTGGAACTTTGGGTGCTTCTAATCACGTTGAAGGGAGGAAAGAACCTTCGGTAATTGGAAATAATTTATTTTGCTTATGGAAAATCAACACTATCATTGAAATATTGAAGACATGAGTTAATTAGCAATTTTCTAATTTACAGAAAAACTTTATGTGGAATACGGTAACTGTTCAATACAACCCAATGATAGAAGAAGAGTGGGATGAGCATTTTAAAGTAACTTGTGAGTACGGCTATGACTTTTGGAAAACAGTCACATTTCCCTTTCTAGATGTTGAGTAAGTTTTTTTCTTTCTCGTTATGTCATCATAAAAAAAGATTTAAAAAAGTTTTACAAATTATGACTCGGTAATTACAGAGTGGCTACTGGGAACCCTGTCGTTTTTACATTAACTCCACCAGAATGTTATATGGAAGTTCGCTATGGATTCGGTACAAGTGGAACACGTGTTGGTGGACCCGTTAGAGTTGGAGATCCTTTGACATTACTCATTTACATGAGATCACAATATGATGGATTTGACATTGTTGTCAATGACTGCTACGCCCATAATGGAGCCAGTCGAAGAATTCAACTTATAGATCATTATGGGTTTGTTCCTACTTAATTAACCTTTAGAAAAGTAAAGTTTAAAGGGATAAAGCTTCTCCAACATTTCGCTAACTAGTAAATATATAATATGCTGGGCTATAAAAAATAAAGAGTAAAGTACTTGAAATCTTGAAAAGTAATTGGCGAATATGAAATGGCACCTAATCATAGGGTAGCTTTGAAGAAAAGATGTTGAATGGGTCAAAACAGTCAATGTACTCAAGGAGAGGCTCGGGTTTTTTTGACCAGAGAATTCAATAGTAGAAAAGATTCAAAATATAGATTCAGATTTAGTTCCAGCATAAAATCTCTACCAAACTCTGGAATTTTGATTGAACTGAAATTTTGGTTGAGAAAGGCTGAGCAGTTCTTCGGGCATAGAGTTCATGCAGTGAGACCTTCCTCACGGTTTCTCAACTAATAAAATCCCTCTAAAATTCCAGAGTTAGGTAGTGATTTTATGCTGGAACTAATTCTAGAATCTGAATCTATATTTTGAATCTTTTGACGACTATTAAATTCTTGAACCAAAAATCCTGGGCACCCCTCTCTCTCTTTCCTCATAAGACTCTAACCCTATAGACTCTATAAACTGTACATAAACATAAAAACTTTTAATAAAAGCATTATTATATTTTTTCTTTCTACTTTAGATGTCCAGTGGACAGTAAACTGATGAGTCCTTTCCGAGGAACTTGGTCTCACACAAATGTCTATGAAACTCAAGTGTTTGCCTATTTGAAAACCTTTAGATTCACTGGCTCTCCTGCACTTTATATTGAATGTGATGTACGTATGTGTCACGGGCAATGTCCGGTAAGTTGTTGACAATTGACACTTTTAGCAAAACACAATAATATGAGCTAATAAAAAAACTTTTCTTCTTTTTATGACTGACACGCAATATAGAGTCAACCATGCTACTGGCGTAATGTAAAGAATATTAACAAACGTTCTGTGGATGGACTTATGTCAAATTCTTTAGAGTCAGAAAGAAACTCTACGCTGTCTGACAATATGAAATTGTATAAAGCTCTACGAGTTTTACAAGAGGATGAAGAGGCTGATGCGTTTAAATCTGATGTAGACAATCGTGATAATGTTTGTCTCAAAACTGGTAAGATGATCAAGAAATATAATATATATATCTATAATAGATATTCTATTATTAATTTATTGTTTCCTAATGACACACAGGTGCCTTTACAGCAATGATTGGTTTAGGAACAATGATTCTAGTACTACTAACTATAGCTACACTAATTATGTGCTTTAGACTGCGAAGAATTAAAGTGATAGATCAAGATGCAGCAAATATTCTACGTCCTTACTCTCATCAGTCACATCACTCCTCAAATCATTCCAACAGTCATCGTTGGAATAGTCCGCCACCAATGAGTAAATGTCGATAAGATAAGAATGTGAATCTTGTTATAGTTAAATAGGAGATTATCTGAAGCGTCCTGATTTACATGAATACCATTTACATAATATTAAACTATTTTTTACAATTAGAAAAATGTACACAGAAATCCATCAATAGCAAATATATATGACTTGAAAAAAATTATAAGAATTATAAGTTAAGATTAATATGACAAAAATTTTGTACCAGACTAACAACATACTCTCTAAATAATGAAATTGCAAAATCCACGCAACAACTAATAACCGCTTATGTACAATATGTATCATTTTTGATACTTTCACTCACCGTTATAATTTGTAGTAATGAATGTTAAAAGAATGTTGACGACTGCGAGATTTTATTTACTTGAACCAATAAGTGTAATTGTGAATGTATGCAGAGTTTTTAATTGAGCTGTGTTTGAATAATATTAATTAGTCTTAGGCATCTACAACTAAAATACAAAATATAGAAATAGGAAATAGAGTAAAATAGTTATGTAAATTTTTGTAAATACATTGGGTTAATAATAGATATAATATGTAAAACAGAAATTGTGATGATGAATGCTACAAAAAAGTAAACTAGAATAGAGAGAGTTGGACGAAAACTTTTCATGTAAAATGAAGGTGCCAAAATTATGGGATTTTGTTAATGAATTGGGCATTTTTTTTATGGGGTTCACTATTTTGTACAGTTTCTTCTTTAGAGAATAACGTGAAATGGGGTAATATATATTTAATTAACTCTCGTCGGTGAAACAATTTACCAATGCAGTATGCAGTGATGATGTATATAAAATGTACATGTGACTATAATATTATGAATTAATAAAACATGATTTTGTAACAATGATTAAATGGTTGGTTATGTTATAACTTAGCATAAAGAAAAAATTTTATGGCTACCATGCGTCAAATTTCATATTTACTCTATTATGGTTTAACGATCTTTGGTTTCTTATTGATGAAATTGATTTTCATATGCAGACGATTCTTCCCAAAAAGATTTCTTATGTGGCTATAGTATGAAAAACATAGAAATAGTTTCTCTACACACAATAGCAAATTACTACAGAATTTTCAATAATAATAATTGCATAATATTTGTAATTGTATAATTTGGTAAGTGTGTATTTGGTTTGTACTATAAAAGCTTGTCTCTGTTGTGACAAACAAATAATGGTGACTATATGAATCATACTTTTAGTTTCTTACATTTTACTACTATGTAAGTAGAATTGGCATTTTGGCTTTAAACTATGGTTTTAGTTTACCAGGAGAATTTTTTATATATTCCTAAAGAATTATTGATGCTAAATACACGTTAAAATTATAGAACAGTAAAAAGAAAGATATTATGTGGCTTTTCGACAGAGAATATATTAAGGTTGTTGTGTATTGCATTGTCATTTTTCATGATTTCATAGATTTATTAAACGCCACGTGTAGATAAATGCAATCCAATGTATAGTATGAATGTCAATAGTAAGCTTATGAGTCAGGTAATTGAAAGAGTTGTAATAAATAATTCTACTTTCTTATTGTGACGTATTCGTCTTTTATGAGTTTGTAGTATAAATGAAAAATGCTAGCTATAAATTAGTGTAGCGTCATGTAAGCTGATTCAGAGCATTTCTCAACTTCTAGTTGACTACATCTTCATTATTTTACTTCTAAATTAATTTAACAAAAACGTCGAAACTGGAAAGTAATTAAATATTGAGCAGTCGGGTAACATTTAATGATTTATACATTTATTTTAGTATCTGTTCGAGTGTTAATACTATTACTTTACTCCTTTAGATTCAAGATGAAGATTGCATTTCTCATCTTGATTGTCATCTGCTGTTTCATTTGGATTAATGGAACTTCTGTGAAATGTAAAACTCATCCAGCGTTAATATATCCTACAGATGAATCCATAAAGCTTCAAGGAAAGAAATTGTGCAGCACTCTTGATCCTAAGGATTGTGAAACTGATCAGGTTTGTAAACTCGAAACAGATATGGGATCAATAGTACGAAAATGTAAGAAATGTGGTCAAAAAAATAACCTTCAGTGCTACGGAGTTTGTGGCAAAAAATGAAGCTAAAAACCATAAAAAAGAAAGCAAGACCAATTTCAAGCAAAATTGGCAATCAATTATTATTCCAAAAATACAATTATCTATCATTTCATATGTATTCGCTAATAGTTATACTTTCATTTCATTTTAAACCGCAAAAATTTTCATTTGTTTCTTCAAGTAATAAATTCAATAATTTGATTCATAATTTCAATAAAGCACAACGCAATTTATGTTGTCTTCTTTTCTCATTAACGTTTGATTCTTATCAGATCTATAGTCAACTTGAGCCAGCTCATTCTAAAAGAACTATAATATTTTGCACAAAGGCTTATTTGTTCAATTGCTATTGCCATTAGCCAACCTTATTGCATATTTTATGACCAATTAGCTCTGTTTCTAGAATAGGGTGTAATTTACAAGAAATTGTCATATCTCTTTACCTTTTGTGGTATCATATTTCTTTTCAACTTGAAACAGTTTGCTTCAACTTTACCTCAACCATAGTCTAGTAGTTTATCTCACATCAAATTTCTTTGATTCTTTAGAACAAAATGAGGCAACATTTATTCTTAATATTTTTAATCTTTCAATTTAATTTTACTGGTGGTACTGATGTTAAAGAATTTATGTCTTGGTTTAAAGAATGTAGTGTGTGGCTTGTTAGTCATACTGGTGTAGATCTGGATATTTACAACAAGCATTTGACATCATATTTTATTGAATCAGTGCATTCGTTAGAGAGTAAAGAGACTGCCATTGCTAATGAGTTTAAGGTAATATTTCTTTTTTCTGTATGTTTCATCAACTGAATATTAATTTTAGTTTTTCTAACTATAGGCATACAAGAATACAAGATTCCAAAGCTGTTCTATCCATGTTACATTTGTCACTGGAGACAATCAGAATGATGAGCAAGGCGTAATACAACCAAGTGTCAACATCAAGCAGCCTGAATATTTATTCATCATACCACTAAACAGAAAATCTACTTTTGAGAATATGGATATGTGGATTCCAATTGCTTTAAACTTAAACAAGGTAACATCTCAAACTTATTTTATAGAAGAAGAGCAGGTATACTTGTCATGTACACACTGTCCAGACAAATTTCATAAAGTAGACTCAAGTATAATAGATCTTGAAGATTTAGACAAAGTGTGGAACAAGTTGCATTCAAATTTTCATAATTATCATATTTCTGATACAAATGGCTACTATGCACTGGAATTAAAAATATTTGTAGAGGATAATTGTAGTGCGCACAAGGTAAAGGCATCGGAGATTAAGAAAGAAATTTGTACCCAAATTGTGGCATCGATTCATCTAAATTTTAGTATGCATGAGGATTCGAATTTTCCAAATTTTTCAGTAGGCTCACTAGAAATGGAGTTATATGGACATGAGCATGCTTTCAAAAAAATCTAACTGTACTCAAGTATGGCATTAAAAATACACATTATAAGCATATTATCTTTGCCGATCGTGGTACTAGAGTAATGAATGTAGCGGCCTTTTGGGAGGCCTTTGATAGGTGGACTTGGTTAGTATGTATTGCATCTATTTTTGCCACTGTATGGACATTAAAAGTCCTATCTAAAAATAATAACAATAGTATTCTTAGTGCTATAAAGGCAGATGATGGTTACTACTTTTGGATCTTTTCAACTATTGTGGATCAGTCAAATGATAAAACGTCGACCATGCATAAAAAATTAGGTTTGGTGGGCATTTGGGTAGCAAGTATTTGGCTGTTTTCCGTTATTGTAAACGGAAATCTTTATAAAGGTTCAATGTCGTCTCAACTTGCTGTTCAATTACCACCTGAAGTTCCACATAATTTTAGGGAACTTGTTGCAAGTAATATATCGATGTCCCTTACATTATTCTCTTCTGATCTATCTGATTATCTTTCAAAAGGTATTCTTACAGAGTTCGCCCAAAATGTTTCATCTAGACTTGCGAAAACATATGAAAAAAGGTTTCCTGAAGATGTTGTTGCAAATATTATTGACTTAGGAGCTAATTTCACAAATGGCACTGCTGCTCCACCAGTTGCCATTATAGATTTGTCTTATAATGTGGATCGGCTTAACAGACTTGTCAAAGCATACTCGGACATGCATATTTTTAAGAGTCATGATATTCATGATGACTTTGAGCAAACTACTCCTTGGGTTGGAATACCAAGTATTTTTCTTAATGTATTCGAAAAGTTTGTAGGGGTTTTGAGTGAGAGTGGAATTTCTAATACATGGTTGAATTATGAGATTATGGCTGAAGATTGGGTCACCCACAAAGAGACAAAGGATAAAGTATTGAAAGGGTATCATACTCATGAAGTGAATCCAGTTGCAATGAAAGAAGTAGGTCCGGTTTTCATTCTTTATCTTCTTATGATTTTTGTGTGCTTCATTGCTAGATTTCATGAGTATGTGAGACATATGAGAGAGATGGCAATTGCTCAAGGGATCGTACGTTATTCTTATACTCGATTGAGAGCTCATTTGAGACGAGTTAAAA